>JAQFYC010005170.1:0-15095 GCA_034694165.1 Tomocerus mixtus
TTACTTTCTCTATTTATACTTGGTAATATTGCACAGCAGTTGAGTTCTGTTGAATTTTGTTCAGTTGAGCTGAATGCAAGCAAGCAAGCGGCTGGGAGAAAGCATGCAGCTACCTTTCTACTTTCTATTGTAGACTAAGAGTTCAGTTCGAATGAAATTGGAATAGTAGGTAGGTACAGACTACTGAAGTATTATTCCATCCGTACCATACCATACCATACCACATACCGTACACACAAATACAACTAACGTCAGAGCAGACAGCACAAGAGACTACCTGCCTGGATTTAGATTAGTTTCGGCATCGCTTATGTTAGCTTACGTACTATTACTTTAGGTAAACTCTAAACTGTTCTCTATCCTTATAACTTATAACTTATTGGGAAATACTATACATATATTTACTATAGATACTTTTATCATTTTAGTTTAATACTCTCCTACTCCTACTTATGTGATAAGGAAATTATATGAAAGTACATAAAGGTACAGAGTAGTTATGTAGGTTTTAGTTTGATATGATATGAATGCAGCAAGTAGCAATATAATTCTTTATTTTCCCTGAAATAGCTGACAATAAGCTTTTTACTTACGTTAGATCACATTATGCAGTAGGTATTTGTTCTATACATATCTAAATAAATTCAATTATTTCCCATATTTAGGATGTTACATACTTACTAGCTAATAGAGTATAGTTTTCGGGAAGCTTTTACTTTACTACGTTACGTAAATATATTTTGGCTTCGTATGAGATTATATTTTAGTTGTCTGCCAAAGATACTCAATTCAAAATACAAAACAATTCCTACTGCTTACCTACTGTTGCATTAACCTTGTATCTTTATTTTATTGTTCACATTACGTAGTAATTTTTTCTAGGAGGTTAATGTTTATTTTTGCAGATCCAGATCAATGATAATTTACAATTTGACTTTTAATTCAATATAAAACAAACTACATAAAGAAGGCTTTCCAATCTACAATATTATACTGAGAGAATTAAATTAAATTAAATTTCTAAAAGTATCGGTTGGAATTTTTATTCTTAAATGTCTACATTCTTAATGAAATGGGATTTACAGAATTCTTTTAAATTTCAAACAATAATAACAGTGGTATATTAAAAATGGAGCAATGCAATCAATGTTTCTAACAATCATGATTCAAGAAGGTGAAGCATGACATACAACGTAAACCAAAAATCTGTACCTTGAAAAAAATTTTCTTAAGAACTATGTAACAAGCTTCGTTGCACGAACAGAAATCTTGTGGAAATCCTGTCTTTGCCTTTCCCTTGTAGTAAATCGTTCTCTGTGATCTATTTGGGCAAAGGATCCTCTTTAGTTTCCTCCTCTTCAATTTCCCTTGATTTTATTTCAGCTGTAATCCTAAGACTGAACTTACTGAGAATTGGAGTAGCATTACTTACATTACACAATGCACCTTACAATATACTCAGTACCACTACTTGGATAGATTGGCATTCATTTTTTATATAGCTACCTAAGGAAATGGATAGGTAGCAACTAACCGCTAACCACTACCCACACTAGTATCCATAACATATCATGAGCGAAACACTCTAAGGAAGCACTAGAAATACACTAGAGAGGCTACTGGTCCATTTCCATGAACATTTATGGACAAGTTCCAGTTGAACATTGAACATAACGCTAAGGTTTCTCAGCCCAATACAATAGAAATGCGCTGCACATAGTTAACTTCCTCTACCCCGAGTCATATGAATGGATCCTGAGAAAAACAATGAGATGAGATCAAATGAAATGGAATTATAGCAAAGAAAGAAGTGGACTCCCTCATAATAGGAATAGGAAAGCCAGACAACGCCAAGGAAGGTTAGGAAGCCCAAAGGAGCAAAGGAAAAACAAGAAGAAGGTAAAACATGGGAAAACGAAGCGAAACTCAATGTAAGTAACGTAAGTGTACGGGAAAAGTCGTTAGATGCTTTTACCTTATGTATATGGACGTATGTAGTTTTTGCAAACAGTGCAAGATCACATAGTGCATACATATGTGTGCGTTGCGTACTTATGTAACTTAACCTAAGTAAGTAAGTCTAGTTCTCCGCACAAAATGCGTGTACATACAGAGATATTGATGCACTACAGATACGTAAAGGAAGAAACTCAAGACAAACGCAACTACAAATGCCTACACTGCTGCAGGATACCAAACTCTTCTTTAAAAGTGTAACTATGTTGCTACATAACTAAAACCAGTGATATAAATAAGTCTTATATACGTATTATGTATTAAGTAGCCTTTCAAGAACAATAAGTACTAGTACATTTACAAAGTAAGCAGATATGTAACAGAAAATCAGTACTTTAAGGCATAGGAGCCCCAGATAAGTGTCTAGAGACATCATTATTGGCACTTGTCTACTTTTAAGAAAAATTTTTCTACTCTAATCAAGGTGAGATATTTATTAATTTAAAAGTGCTTAAAGGATCTACTAAGTTTTACATTAAGAATTAACAGTATTAAAAAAATTATTTATACTTGACGTTTATTCTAGCAAATATATTTTACGGAAGGAGCATCAGCGAAAGAAATTTTTCCAATAATATAAATATAAATAAATAAAAATAATAAAAATAGCCAAAGGAAAAAACTTGCCAAAGTGGAAACTCATGTCTTTGCACTGTGTATCTGTATACCCATGACATATATAAGTGTAGTCAACGCCAACCTTGTAAAATAGAAATAAGATGTGTAGGAGAATAGAAAAGAATCATGGAGAGGCTGAACGATAAGATTTAGAGAAAAGGATACAGATTGGAATCCATTGGGTTCTTCCAATTTCACTGGAGCAGTTTCCTTTTGCAAAAAGGAAAGAGATTTCTACAAATCGCATAGGTAGGTATATAAGCTATAGCTATAACTATACAAAGATACATAGATACCTTAACCTTGTAATATAATATCGAAGAAACATAACATATTGTACGCTACAATGTATCTACTAACCTTAGCCTACCTCCATTCATGCACTAATACAATATGTAGACTTTCTCTTGTTACGTTTAGGTTACGGTGAGTAAAGTAGTAAGTATAAGTACCCGATGTGATATAGTTTTCTGTTGTCTTCTTCAGTTGCCTTCCTTTCCTTTGCGAATTGTGAAAGCACAAGAAAATTTATGGCTTTCACCGGTCGTTAGCTTGTGCTCAGTATTTTATCGGATCGTGATGATGATGATACTGTTGAGTTTAGGGATGAGCTCAATCTAATGGATCCTTTGGCGAAGATTCTTCTTTTTACACATGTCTTGTCTGCTATGGAGTTGGAGTATGGAATGAAGTACACTAGTTTAAGGTAAGGTGTTTTTCCTTATTGTTTTCCGTACTTAGTCTTGTTACATAAATATACCTACTCTCTTCTGATTACTTACCCAAAGTAAGTATGTTATTCAATTTCGTTCATTATTTTATAGGCCAGAACTACAGTGATAAATATAAAACAAGGATTCAAATCTGGGAATGCAAAATTCTAAACATAACCTACAATATCCACTACACATAGTAAATTGTATCTTGAAAACACATTTGCAAAATATTTAGCAAAATTTTTCGTTCTCGTTATCGAATGATATTGTAACAATATTCAATACCTGCTATTGTATAGGTAATCTATCTTATCATTAGAAATTTATTCCATAATTAAAATATGTAAACTTCTTCGTTTCAATTTTTTAATACATTTCAATAATGAGGACCCGCATCTACAGTACTATTATTATACTATTATTATTTTGTTGCAAAAATAATTCTTAATGTAGTTCTAGTTAACTTAAACTATTTACATGTTGCAACATTTACTCTTACCTCCATTCTGTGCACTAGAATAGTGCATAACGTGTGGTGAATACAATACACTGCAATATTTGCCTGAAATATTGTATTATCATAATATTTCGCCAGCGCAGCGATAGTTTGTATGTACTATCTGTATGCATGTATTGATACTAATAGACTGTTGCTAGCATGTAGTACAATACATTTAACCGACAATTGCGTTTAGATCATATAACATAACGTATACAACATACATATACCTAGTAAAGAAGATAATCCTAAAGAGAAAATAATTGAATGCGAAATCAGAATGAGGGAAATTCATTCCTGTCATGTCAAGCAGCCCAGTGAGGCAGGGAAGTCAAGTTTCTCGACCTTTTCCATGAATATAAATGTGGTGATGTAATAGGAAGCGATTTATGTATGTATTTCTATATGTATGTAAGCAAGGCAAGCACTTGAGCATAAACACAATACTCTATCAATACTAGTATCTGTATACACAAATAGAACGCTAGCGTACCTACATAGTACATAAACGTAAGTAAATAGAATCTGATGTGATGTGATGTGAAACAAAGACCAAACCAAGCCAGTTGAGAGTTGAGACCAAACCAAACCTAACCAAACCAGGACGAGACCACTCCGGTAACCGAAGCCGACCATACGACAACGATGACAACAAGACAACCACCAAGAACATCTGAAATCGATTTTCCTCATCATCCAAAACACACTACACTTACACTAGACGAACGAGAGTGAGAGCAGATTTGACTTTAGCATCCTGTAGCTTATATTTATATAGAGCAGTCACACAAGCACATCACACTACTGCCACACCAAACTCGATCATATATCTGTACCTTTACTTTTATATTACAAGTACTTTCGCTTAGCGTCAAGTGCATTGTGTTTACCATAGTAGTATATGTAGTAGAGGAGAAAGCCCAGCCACAATAGTCAACTAATCGTAAAGCCTAACCAAACAAAATCAACCAACTATTTTCTAATAGAAAATAGCAGTTTGGATAATGGGGCATCCCACGCAACGCAACTTGGCCAATTCAATGTCCTATACTTAAATACACCGAAGAATGCAACAGAACAGGCCTGGAAAGGCTTTATTATTTTCCTAGACCGACATACTTTCATTTTACTATTAAAGCCCACTATTTTCTATTTTCTAGTTGAAACTAAGTGTTAGTATAGTAACTATCGCAAATTCAGCATTCAGGCTTTGGTCTATAATATATAGCACAAGTCAAGAGAAGTAAATGACTTGTAGGCAAAATGCTTGACAAGGCAATATTAAGGTAAGAGGTGATGGTTGTAAATGTCGTTGTCTTCTCTATCGCTTTCCTTGTTTGCTTGGTACTTCGTATTATAAACTCTCATAAGTTACTGTATTGCTCTAGAATAGTGTACAATCTGTTTCACCACGATAATACAAATAGGTTCTCCATAAGTTAAGTAAGAGTAAGAGGGAGCCGATCCAAACGCAAACGTCAACCTCACGCACATATCGGTATAATATTTAATACAGTACAGTATAAGTATAATAGAGCATGCAAACTCATTTACTGTACTTATCCTCTCTACTGTGCTTTACACTTTACATAACATAACATAAGCAAGTGGGGAAACAAGTAAGGAAGCAGACGCTAAGCTGTTTTCTCATAACATTCTGTTATAAACTTATTTGCCATTGCCATCATGATATTAGCATTATAGTGTTCTGTATTATTACGATGTGGTGTGCGGTATATAATGGCTCCCGCATTTTCTAATGAATCCTACAACCCTTACACACTGTCTAGAGTAATATTGTGTCTCTGCAATACATAAGCTATACTTATATCCATATACTTACTTAATATCAATGTAGAATCTACTGTTACGTAAGTAAACTACGGCAAACGCATACGTTCATGTTGACTTGGCAGTGGCACGTGAACTTTATTTCAGATACCTATACAGTGCAGAACAGTACAGCCTTTACGAATACGAACATGCTCCTGTTTTGTTTCCCTTCCCAGAGCTCTTCCTTCACTTAACTTAACCTAACCATCACCATCATCATTTCATCTCATCTCGGCTCATTCTCCTTTATTATGAGTCTCATTCCGTACTTTAAATCCCCCACATTACATTCATGCATAAATAGTAATATGAATTTGCACTAAAGGATAAATCTATTTTTAAGGGATACTAACTGCATAGCAAATACTAATACATATCATATCATATACCATACCCTATTCCTAAAGACTGCAAGGAGAAGAACTGAAAAATGTTAAAACACAATTTACTTGGGTGCATTAGATAAAAGGTATGTTATTTAACACATTCATAGTGGAGCTCTTTTTCCCTCCCCTGTTATATCTCGTATTCCTATTAAAATAAGAGGAATTCGCTTTAATTTGCGTGTCTGCCCATCACCCTCTCTATCACATCACAGTAGTGTGGTTTTGTATGGGAATTTCATTCATTTCTTTTAATACCCAATCAATCAGCATGTTACAGCTAAAATCTTTATTTAGGTGGTAGTGCCAATATAGTATAGTCTTTTTTGCCAAAAATAGAGATTGGAGGAACACATTGCGATTTTTTAATGATTCGATTTGAATTTTAGGATTATTAACTTTAACCCACATCAAGTAAATATTACATATTAAAAAATATCTACCAAATATAAGCACAGGTCACTGATCCATACGTTTTTCCTTCAAAATCTATTTCATGACATTTTTACTGCAAAATTGTTCAAAAACATGTTAAACAGTATTTTTCCTCCTTATACGCATGTACATCATACATTTCCATTGAATCCGCAAACACTGCATGTATTTCAAATCCTCACCGAATCCGTAGCTAAAAATCCTAAAGGAGTTAGTCCAAGAATGTCTAAAACCCGCTGTATTCTATTCTAAACTGTAAAAGGAGAGACGAGGTTAAGCAAGGGAAGGGAAGGCAGTTCCAGTGGTGCATGAAAAATTGGGCTGGAGGTACTTGTCTACTCTTTATGTCTCAAAGTTTGACATATGAGATGTAAGTATAGGGTTGTTGGCCGAGCTAGCTCTGCCTTGGCCCTGTCTTGTGTAAAGTTACATTCCTACTCTACTAAGCAAGCAAGCACCATTCACTATAATATATACATACATACCAATCCACTCACTCACTCAACTCACTTATATTCATGCACTTGAATTGACTTGACTTGACTACATCAATGGCAATTTACCATACTTTTCTATACAAAAATGCACTACTTTTACTTTAGTATACACACATAACATATCTAAGCATTTAGAATTTAGACTTTAGTTTATAGACACTCTTTATACAACACACACTTGAATTTGCCTTTAGTTTTAGCTGAAAGACGGAACAGTAGGTAAATATGTAGTATGTAGTTATCCATTAGATTTCCGTTTCTACAGCTTTAACTTAACTTTCCATCGACTAAGCAGCTAGACAAGACTCTTGTACGCTTCACTTCGCTAACGAGATCGGAATTTCTTATTCACAATCAGACTTTTCACTATTATTGCATTATTGCTACAGTTTTTATACAATCCATACCATGCACATGCTCGTGCACTAACAGAATATCCAGTAAATCTACAATTACAATACGCATACCTCTCACATTATAAAATTCCAGCTAAACTGACTAATGCATTATGGAATGTCATTCTGTACCCTTATTGCCTACTGCCTACTCATTATATTTTCCCAATATAAAGCTCCAAAGACTTAAAATAATGTAAATATAAATCAAAAAGTCGACATTGTTAGTTTTAATGGTGACATTTAGCGAATTAATAATAAGTAGTTAGTAATACGGTATATATTACCGCAGAGATGCAATCAATACACGCGTTTATTATTATTTCGTCGTATTTGTTCGCTATAATTGCAAGCTTTAGGTGCTGTAAGTTCCTTTAAGGTAGTTTTGTAGCTCGTGTAAGCAAAAAATATATTATTGCTAATGAAAGTGGTGTGATATATGCAGGTGCCTATTAAAGCGTGCTTATAAATCACCGAGATAAGGGAATCTGCCTATCAGGACTGTCACTGTACTCTGTAGACTCTGTACTGTGGAAAAGTAGCTTACTGTGCTGTTCTGCTGCATTGTGTACATGCAAACCTTAAACCTGGGACACATTTTGCAAAAACGAAATAATTAACCTCTTTGCACTTTGTATAGAAGCATTAGCAAAAGTTAAGGAGATTATTAATGTATAAATGTATTAATGCCTGGGTTATTTAGATTCCTTTGTTTTACTGCAAATACGGTGTACTGTATTAAGTGGTTAGAGTTTGGTTTAGTCTGGGAAGCAATGTAAATTGAAGAAATAAGATCATGCAATGTAAATAAGCATACATAATACATAGCCAACTAAATAAAGTAATTTACAATTTAGCCATCGAGACATGCATGAGCTAAAGTAAAAGGTATTATAACAGTAACAGCTAGGACTGCTAGATTATAATGTATTTTTCTGAAGGCTACTTGGGTTCATTCGTACATACAATGTGTAGGTACTTGAAAAAAACCGAAACTTGACTTGACGTGAGTATCATGTACGAAATAATGAAAACGAAATGAACTAACAAGCCTACATAGCATAGCATATCATATCAGGCTGGTTGTGGTATGGTTCTGGTAGGAGTTGGAGCCTTGCTTGCATTGCATGCATCTACTTTTGTCATGATATGTACGTGTACGATTATTTCGTTCACACCCATCCAAACTATAGCATAGAACGAAACGAAATAACAATTCTATTCTTTAACATCCAGCCAAAAGAAGCCATTACAATTACATTAGGTAAGTAAGTTGTTTTGTTGCTTGGCTTGGCTTGGCTGAGCTTCGAATTCAACAAATACATACAATTCAATAGTAAATATACGAAATAATATGCAGGGAGCATGCATATGTAAACTAATGGGAGTTAACTTAATACCTAACTCTCTCCCATTCAAAAATCAACTTATTTCATGCCTTCATATACGAATATACGTAACCTACACTCTACAAACAACTTTCAACAACTTTATTCCACATTTGCATTCTCACTTCAAGTCAAGCTCGCATATTAACAGTTGTACACAATATAGCTACTATTATACACTTACTACTTACATTACACAAACCATAATGTTCTAACAATGAGAATTACATTTCAGAATATAATACAAATGTCGAGAAAATTAAGACATCAAAGTGGACTGGACCGTCCCACTACAATTCCAGCTCCAGCCCGAGAGTGAAAATAGTGAAATGAAATAAAGTATACTATACAGTACAGTATACAGTACAGGGCAATACAGCTCACAGCTCATAGTTTACTCGAAAAGTTTAACCCAACTCTTGTGTGCATGTGATTTCCTTTTGCTTTCGGCTTGAGCTTTCAATGCTCAATGCATCTAGTAAGTAACCCAATATGTACTCCAGCTCCAGCTAAAACTCCAGAGCTCGGGCCAAAACCAAAGTTAGTACATAAACTGGAGCGAATTCAACTCAACTCTTTCTTCCTATAAAACTGGGTACATAGATGGATGTATTTGCCATGCATCATGCTAGGAAACATTATTATTACACTATTCCACCATACAAAGTGCTAATATTACGGAATAAGGAAAACTATTACATTTTACATTTACAATATAACACACATCACAATCACTGTGGAAGGAAAGCAACAGCCGAACCAGCCAAGTGGCTAAATTCTATTCTATTGCATTCTGTTAATACTTTGTCGTATGCTACATATAATATAACCTAACACTAACTATGAACATAACTTCAACTAACTTTGTTGTACTGTATTATATTATTTACTCCAGTTTTAATACACTATATACACAATATAAGTACTTATATACCCTTCCTATGTTATTTTTCATAGTTATGCATAGTTTTATCTAAACCATTATTGCATAGACGCAAATTGTGTACAATAACACTAACACATCACATCAACACATACATACACACTCACTATTTCACACACATAATAATATACTTATTCCTCTACTTATACGCATCATATTTGTATCTACATACACCTACCTACCTACTATATATTATTATTGCACAACATGCATTCATACTTTTACTTAATACTCCACAACACAGCATTCTACTCTACGTCAATATTTCACTATCGATCTTCCTTCAGCTCTTTCATGTGTAATGTAAAATGTAACTATACATACATACGTTCCTGGGTTTCTTGCATGGCATGGCGCTTGGTGTTACAAGTTACAGTTTAGTTTTAGCATTTCCCACAGTATAATGTCCTATAGTATACCAAAATATGTACATACATACTAGTTTCCACTAAAAGTAAAGAAGAATTTCTTCTAAGCGCATCATGAAAACTAAGACAGTAATAGTAAATACCATACGATACTAGAGTAGAGACCTTGCCTTTGCATTTGCCTTCTGTGTAATATTAACACAGATACCTATATAATATTTACAATATTAGAGCATATTTAGCTCACTAAAGTAATACTTTTAGTATTCCAAGAATTTCTTAAGTTTATAACATCATTGTATGTACATCCACAATGTTAAGAAAGTCTTTAGGAAGTTTACTAAGCAAAGCAAGTTTTCTAAGCCACACCACACCAGTTCATAATATTCATATCTAACAGTACAGAGTACAGGGATAGTTTGGATACTTTAGTTTTCCCTGTACTCCCACACTTTACACTATCCTCCGTGAATGTAAATAAGGGAAGAGAAACGGGAAGTGTAGGGTATCCCACTCTCTATCTATCATACTTAAAAAACTATTTGAAGTTCATTTCTGTTCGGTTTCTTCTATCAACTCTATAAATATGTATATCACTCTAGTGTGTATTGTATATAGCATGGCATCCCTTTTATTAGTATTAGTAGTGCTATTGAATTTCTCTAGTTAGTTAGAGTAACAAGTAACTAAGTAAGTAAGTAAGTAAAGAAACTCAAACTCAGTCAGTCAACTCAACTCAAAGGAAAAGTTGCTTTGCCTCTTATTTGTATGACTTGTACTATGTATCCTTTCCTTTCGTTAGCAAATGGGTCTGGAACCTTATCGGTGTCAGACAGAACAGAACAGAACAGCAGCGGTCGAACTATAGCAAAGCCCTACGTACAAATGCAATACAGAAAACTGAAGCTGGGTGAATTGCATATGTACATATATACATACATACATAACGGAAAGAAAGATTATAATATAGTATATGTACAAAGTAGTACCTACTACCTACTGATGTCACAGAGCATAACATAACGTCTTTTCTTTATTATAAGATACGATAGGGTTCTTGTTGTATTTAGACTAAAGTCAAGTCAAAGCAAGTTGTACATATCAGTACGTATTTATAATGTAAAGGGAGACTCACAATATCGAGATACGAATATAATGTAGGAACTAGAAAGTATAATAACGCAAAGAAGTCTCTGTGTCTGCTTATCTTGCGATGACATACATGCGCTCAAGAGGATAAGGAATTCAACTTGACTTTCTTCGTCTCCTCAATGTTGAATTTAGCTTTGAATTGGATAGCCAAGCTTGGAATACTCTTATTGCACTAAAACAGTTAGGAGAACCTAATGCAACAATAATGAAATAAGTAAAATGAATATAGGGCAAAGGCAAAGCAACCAAAACCCAGACCAAGTTACACAAAATCATGGTAGTGTGTTATACTTATTGTGACTTGGAAGTTGGAAGCTTGAGAATTTGGGATAGATTGTAGAAGTTCTCTATATGCTTCATATATCATTTTAAATATATTACTTAAGCTGGTATTACAGAAAATAAATTATAAAATACAGGATACAATGCAATGATGTTTATACTGAAATGTGTAATAGGTCTGAAGGCCCCCTATAGACATTAGGTATGAGATTCCACATTTATTAGCACATTTTTGAAATTTTTGTTTCTTAGCAAAAGCTATGTAGACCATGTAAATCTACGTTTAAATTACGATACAGATTTGTTTTATCTTACAAAAAAATATGCAGAAAATTGTGCCAAAAATTATCAAATTTTGGCGAATGAAAATTTTATAACGTATTTAGGAAATAAAGTAATTTAACATTACTATCGGCAACAAAATTTTGTGTAGAATTTTGCTACTGACTAAATAAAATGAGTAAACTTATATTATTTCTATAATATAAAGTATAGATATTAAATGTATACTACATTCTATATACTATTTAGTGTGCTTGTGAATAGAGACATTGTCTGTCTAGGACATATACACTTGAACATGAACTAGTTTACTATATAGAGGCAATGTGAACGAATCCTTGGTTTTGTAAGAAGAGAAGGATGTGAAAAAGACACTTGAAAATTCATCTAAGAAGCTAAAGTAAAGAAGGCGCGAGTTGGAGTGAGATAGGCTGAAAGAGTATTATACTTACATAGTACAGATATATAGAATGTAGTAGATGTTTCTTGTACTTAATATAATAATGCATAGAGAAGACAAGAGTTCTGTGTATCTGTATTTGTACGTGTACTTAACTTTCCTCAAAGCTTCTTTATACTAACATAAGCTACTTATTTATTCTTCTTACCTACATAAGATACCTTCTTCGTTTACTTAACTTGAGTAAAAGGGGGCTTACCTTATATAACACACATATTACATAGTAAGGACAAATACTTAGTTTACCACTCCATACTTTTACTATGTACATAGTTCTAGAAAATATATCTTTATACAATAGTAGAGCAAAAGCAAGCAAGAAGGACAAAACTAATATATGTATCACCTATATACTACAGAAGCAAAACAAAACACAAATATAAACAAGTGTATATCAATTTCTAACTCGCACGGGTTGGTCTTTGTTTTATTCTATTTTACAGTATTCCGTAGTCTACTTAATTCAAGATTCAAAGAGATAAACTTCTTCACGAATTTCTTAAACTCAGTAGTATCTGTTCTCTGTGTACAATGTACTTACGAACGATTGCATTATTATCTACTCCTTACACAATGGACTACATAATATTATGTTTAGACCTACCTTACATGTAAATATTCTCCTTCATTCATGTTTGTTAATAATAAGTACACATAAGTAAGTATTATGAGAAGATTCCCAATTATATTTCGGCTAAACCTCCGCATCCCTACAGTTCTTTGCCTAAAATGCTACATAAGTAATACAAAGAAAATCCTTTCGAAAAAGTTATACATAAGAAAGAAGTAGGAGGTCGGCTCGTTTTGTCATTGATACTACTTATTGTGGACCAATTTTCTTAATTTTATACTTTGTAGTTTCCATCCGAAAATTAGTAGTTTTGTTTACATGCTATATCGTGTAGAGACAGAGAACAGATAGTAAGTAAATAGTTAACTTAGTCTGCACTTATGTACTATTTTCCTATTACTTCTTATTACTACCGAATGTTATGCTTCAGAAGTAGCAGATAGCATAAGGTGATACGATTCTATTCTATTTTTTATGAAGTCAAAGGAGAACTTAGAAGGAGAAGGAACTCGCCAATTTGGAAATTCCCTTGCACTTATTTCCCCCACTTATTTACATTAAAAGAAATGATAAGTATATGCATTAAGAGCAATCTGCTTCAGCTGGTGTATACAAAAAAATAATTCGCCTTACGATAAAAATGACTGATATTACCTACTACATACCCATTTCTCTACCACCATTCAATTGATCAATTGACTAAATAAGTAAGCAGACAATGTGAATGGAAACTAACTAGGTTTAGCTACCTTGCATTTTTCCATTTTGTGGCTCACTGGAAACCAATATGCTTATTTAACTATTTATATATGTAGATATACTCTTTTGGCTATATTTACAGAGTTTGCAAATATAAACTGTGTTATTAACTGCACCGTGTCATTTACCAACCTAATTGTTACTAATAAAATTAATTATCGTTTACTCAATCTAAAATCACAGGCACTAAAGCAAATATTAAAATAAAAAATCCTTCGCGTAAAAAATGAAAGCTAAAAAATAAATGCAAATTTTCGCTGCATAATTAATTGAACTCTTGCATCAATATCATAATATTGCAATTGACAGGGTCTCCTTTGAAGTTTTTTTCCTGCATATACATTTGTTCATAAAATTATCTAGACGATTAAGTTTTAGCTTTTCCATAGTGCCGCACTCCCTAAATATAGAATCTAAAAATTCGTTGGATCGACCTGGCCTGGCCTGGGATGCCTGCCTTGAGCAATATTATGTCAGTCAAAGTTAGGATGCAACATGCAGCCAAGCCAAAGAGTAAAGGAAGTGAATGTCGTCTGATCCAATCCCAGCCAATTCACCAGAGAAATTCAAGCCAAAATAAAAGCGAAGCAATGCAATGCAACTCTGACTGTATTGAAGGTATAAGGTAAGGTAAAGTAAGTAAGGCCAAAGCCAAGCCAAGAAAGGCAAAGCTTCAAGTCAAACTTCACTCACTCAACTGACTCCAGTTGAGTTCGTTCGATTGACTCCAGCCTAGAGCTACTGTGTAGTGTGTAGCTTTAGCTGGAGAAGAAAGTGAACGGGAAGCTAAAGCCAAGTTTGAGTTGACGTTAACGTTAACGTTACAGCGAGGCGAAGCACGGAATTCAATACTACAGTACAGTACACAGAATGATATTACTTGTTTGGCTTGGTTTTCGATTGGACTATGACTGGGATCGCATGGTTTGGTAAGTAAGTACCTACGTATAGTAAAGATACTATGTTATCATTCAAGCTTCTACTCTACTTACACCTACACCCTACACTACACTGCAAAAAGCTAGGTAAACATATACGAAAGGGTTGTGTATGTATTCTCTATTTCTTACGATAGTGTTATGCTATAGTTGGTAAGTGGAATGGCAAGAGGATAAGAACAAGGCAAGTAAGAAATGGAATAACGTGCAATATCTGTATAACCTAAGTACGTACGTAGCAGTAGTAAGTAACGCAAAGTTCCTTTCGGCCGGGAAGACAAGACCAAGACCATACCATACCACCGCCGACCGGATGGATCGATAGCGTCTCCAACTCCAACTGCATACATCGCCCTTTATATCTAATAGTCAAGTCAGTGTAGTGTACTCGTACTGTATACCATTAGGTTGAAGTTGAAGTTGAAGCATAAGATGGTTTCGTTTCGTTTGGCTAACTTAAGGAACTTGCTTTCTCGTCTTCTGGTTCTGGTTTCGTTTCGCTACTCTCCTTTGTTTGTTTTAGTCGGACTGAACTGAATCTCTTAGGTTTGGATTTTGGA
>JAQFYC010005171.1:0-15095 GCA_034694165.1 Tomocerus mixtus
TTCGCGTGCACTTTTTCCATTGGGCGAGATCTTGGAAATCCCGCTCTTACTTTTTTCCTTGGTGGATCGACAACAAGAGGAAAGGGAGGAGAGTTGATTTAGTCCTTAGAGAGTCTTGCTCTTCCCGATTTGGGTTTTGAATTCCCATTCTTAGCCATGTGGGACAGTCTGATGCTGATGATTATTCAATGAAAAGGCATTGAGACAACAAGCACAGCTATATTTAATTAGAAAAGCTTTAAACTTCTCAACTTGGATGCTTTTAATTTCGCTCGTTGGGTTGGTTTAGTTGTTGGTGGTGACTTGACTTGACTTGACTCTACTTGTTCATCATTCCACTGTACTACTACTATTCCTTAGCTAACTCGACCCATCCTTCCTCTAACGACTACATATACACAATTTAAATATAAATACATACATAACATACTTTTATAATATACAAAGTATCTTCTCTTCTTAACTACTACTATGTATATGTAGAAAGAAATAAGAGAGAAGTCAAGAAGCAAGTATTTTCAGTGTCTTGCTCATCCAAATTCGGATTAGTCGCTTCTGTGCTTTCCTTTCTGGGAAAGGATGGATGCAGCAGGGGAAAGGCAGGCCAGGCCAAGGCAGGAGTTGAGTAGAGGATGAGTTAAGACTCAGACTGTCTCTCCTAAACGGTTCAAATAGATAATTAAAACAATTGAGAAATAAAAGTTGAGTGTTTTGGTCTGGGAGCAGAAAGTGGAAGTATACTGTTATGTGTAGTGTATAATAGTATGTACCTATGGGCATATCATATAAGTATCTGTAAGTTTTAAGTACGCATTTGGAAGTAGAGGACAGGCCAAAGGAAGCCAAAGGAAGGAAAATAGAAGAGCGGTCGTACAAGGATTAGTAGAGGCAGTGAAGGAGATGTTAGAGGGAAATAAGGGAAACGAACCACATCTTTACTGTCTGTCTGTTAGTTTCCCCATGAATTCCTAATAATAATTTTCTCGGATATCACAAGTGCTACGGGAAGGTAAATCTTGGGCCAAAGTTGAGTTCCAAGGCTTTTCACGGCCCATAAAATCGTGGGAAGTGGTACCTTGGTTGTACATACAAGCTCATCTTATGTTATCTTATGTTACTTTATGCTACCTTGTTCTTTAGAGAGGTATTATCGTCCTCGTGGTTCTTCTACGCAGATTGATATTGTTATGGCATGGCAACTATTCTACTTATGTACCTACGTTGTTAACTTACCTACTGAAATTCTCCCTTCTTCTGCTTATATGCATATGCATATGGCTATACTACATCTTTACTACTGTAGGTATATGTACCATTCTAACATTATCACTTTTTGTGGTCCATTCCAACATCCAAAAGCTCGATTCTCAACTTTCCTCCTTTCAACTTACTTGCTAACTTGTCTCTTGCATACTTACATTGTGACTGGCTCTATGTGATGTAAGTAAGCTTACGATAGACAGTAGTCGTCCTTTCACCTTCTTGCTAGATCATGCCAGTGGTACCTAGATACTTGTACCTCGCCACAGAAATACTTATGAGGCAACTAAAGATACAACTACTTTCACTTACACTCCCATTCCAGCAAAACTTTCCTCCTCACCTCATGTTCTTGTATCCTTATTTGCTTTCCTTAGTTGCCGAAAACTGCAACTATCCCTATAAAAGGTTTTCTACTCATTCTTACACTGTTTTACAACTTCATTTATGTAGCTTACCTTATCTACACGTCTATAAATGTAATTGAGATATGCTACGGTACTGCGAACTACTATTAGTAATATCACCATCATCTACCTAAGTCCAGTACTAACACTTAAACCAAGAATGTAAAAGAGTAATCCATTCATAACAGTAGTTACCATTTCCTTCAACATTGTTAGTGCTGTGATGGGGAATATTAGAGAGGATTTCCCATTTCCATCCTTAAGTAAATATGTACTGATGAACTATATAACTAAATGGATAAATATCAACAAGATGCACTAAAGTGTATCTGCCTTTCTTTGCATACTATTGATGAAAAAGGAAAAAAGGTTTTAAATGTGTTGTGTGAAGAGTTAGAGTGGAAGATTAGAAATTTTGATTTGAGATTTTCAGAGCCACTTGTGCTAAACGTGCTTTACAATTTATCTCAACGAATGGGGCAGACCAAAATAAATCGTTGTTGGAAGTTGGAACACGGTGATGATAATAGAGAGTGAAAAGGTACGCTGAGTGTAGAAATCTCTTGAGAATTGAACGTATTATAGTTTATTTGTGAGTGAACGATAGTGGAATAATAGTTTCACGTAAGAGACTACCTATCTGTATGTGAGTACCTAAAAGGTATGCTCTTACGTGAAAGGTAATCCAGATAAATATGTGAAGAGTGTATGGTGTATGTAAGTGTAGAGATATTATATTGTGATAGGGAGTCAAGTTAGATAGGAGAATGAAAGGAAGTCTTGGAGGATCATGGAGGATGAGTCTTTTGGTTTTATATGAGTGAAATGATATGAGGAGTGTAAAGGAATAAGAAAGTGAGAGGAAGCGGAGTGGTAGTGTAATGTCTATCTATAAGGCATTGAGGCTTGAAGCCAATAAAGCGTGTATTTGACAGCGATAGGATGTCGGCAATCCGGCCTTTCACAGATTCAATGGTTTAAAAATGATTCAATAACTTTTAGTTTTCTTCCTCCGTAAGCCTTTTGTGTTAGCAGAAAGAAAGACTGGAATCGGCTCCTTGCTGTGGTTTCGTCTCGTTTCCCTTCCATCGCATCTTCTTCTGCCTTCCCACACTACTCTTCTGTTATGATATTATGTGTGTCTAATGCTGACTCTTAGTCTATGTACTACTACAACCTACAACGGTACGCTACTACTTTACGTTTACGTTATGTTATGTTACTTTACGTTAACTTACGTATGAATTCATGTTCTTTTGATAGTCTCACTTTTATTCTATTCCCATTCCATTATTTGCTCTCCTATGACTCTATCTCATCCTTCAGCGCATCCCACAACTACTACTCTACTTACTCTAGTTTGCTCTTCTGTGGTTTGGTTTGGTTTGCTTTGCTTTCGGTCCCTTTCCTACGCTTTCATTTCAATCTCTTTTTTTTTCTTTTTCTACCGCAGCAATATCAAATAAAGTTAACACTAACACTATGCTGGGTATGCTGATACGCTACAAACATATTACATACACAAGAATATATCAATAACAACATCTCATAAGAGTAAGCATGTATGTACTTATTTATTTACAATATGCTTGGGTACAGAAAACGCAAAATATTTTTACAAGTGCACTGTACTGTGCTAATCTAACTATTCGCTTATTCTTGTATGTACTTTTTGAACACTTAGCAACATATACAGAAGTACGCTTCAGAATTCAGAACACAGACTTATGATACCTATATATTTAGTTGCATCTTTTTGCTGTAACTTTTTCTTGGTGCATACCTATTTATAAGGAGTACACTTGAGAAGATTTTACTAGTGCTATAGATACTCTTTCTACTTATGTTTAGTTATTATTACATATTTTAAGTAGAAGAGTAGAGACAATGGTAGTCCCAGCTTGGTTTAGCGCTAGCTTTGGTTTTGCTGTCCCGTTTGTTCGTTTCTATTCTGTTCTCATCTGTTTTCCATTCGTTGACTAAACTGAAGTGAAGTATCCGTAGAGTGAGAGGAAGAGGGCCATGAATGAAGCTTAAGAGAGAAGACAAAGAGAAGCGACAAGGCAGGATCCATGCTGAAATAAATGTATGTCTTGTCTCAATCTCAATCACTAGACAGGTTTTGCTTGGTGATGAACGGATTTTTGTTGTTCCACTGGGCCGGCCGTCTATTCGATGGATAGATGGGAGGCAATAAATCCCACCTTTGTTAAACTCTTGTGATCTGAGCCGAACTCAACTGAACTGATGTGACTTTTACAGTAGAGCACAGACATCAGAATACTCCTACGATATTTCTTTCTCCAAACCTCTGCAATCCAATATAAAATATGTACTTACGTAATACTAGGTATAAGTTCAGTAGGTACTTACTGATACTACTTGCATTACATGTGCACCTAAAGATGTTATGTAACTTACTATGTATCTTTACCTAATACATACACACACACGCAAAGGTATAGATTTAGAGGTAGAATACATACATAAAGTCTACTAAAATCCAATGATATAGTAGCTGACAATACCTACTCTTACAGATATCTGTACTACCAATTTATAAAGAATTTGCTCTTCTTTTCGTATGTGTTTTCATTCCAAGTCTCCAATTTACTATTTTCTCCCTAGTTGTGTTCTGGAACGTAGAGACGTACAGATAGTTCGAAGGAGGTTCTTTTATTTCTTCCCTGTAAATGTTTGAGTGAGTGGTAGAACGAAGGCTTGAATTTCGTTTTAATAAAAACCTGACTATCGATTAGGTGACGGTGACGTACAATACAGTGTACACCTACTACCTAGCTACTTTTATCCTCTTCTTCGATATTTGTTATAGTATCTGTAGGTACATAAATAGGAGCTTACCTTATATAAGTAATCCTACCTTCTGATCTGTCTTGCATACCTAGACTTACACGGTTGCAGTTACCCGTCCATATAAGGAAATGGGAAACAAGTAAGTAATAGTAGCTCCTTGTGTGTGTAGTGTAAGTAAGTAGATAATATTCTCTAGTATTTTACCCTTTCTCGACTGAGTCAACTACATTGCATTGTGTGGTGATCGTGAGTGAGTTGAGTTGAGTTGAACGGAGCTGAACTTCGCTTGGCTTGAGTCGGGACAGAGACGGGAGGAGTATCTATCAGTATCGGGTTTCCGTGAAACGACCGACCTACATTGTTCCAGGAAAAGTGTATGAGCGTACCTATGAAATGTAAGTTAGACGGGAGGAGGACTTTGGATTGGAGTTAGAGAGAGACAGAGAGAGAAGAGTGGAATAAGAGAGGTACCTTCCAGTCTCAGGGCTTATACTACTAATACTCCTCGCTCACTTCACTCCATTCTCGTTTACTGTACTTCCAGTTCTTCTACATACAATAGTCAAGTCAGTTAGCATTGTATATTATGTATCTACCTATAACAAAGAGAGGAACCAAGCATCATGACATATTTCACGCACGATTTCGTTCCAATTTATATGCATGTGTCATTTCCAGGATTTTATTATTTCTTTCGCATTTTAAACATGAGGGATGGAAGGAGGACGGAGAAGACGGGAATCAAGTTAAAACGGCAGTTATACATATCCTACGTTTACGTTGTTACTTCTCTCTCCTGTTCTGTTCCTGTATGTAGACCAATAATACTTACTTATACTTAGTTCCTATTACATATATATAATACAAATATACTATAGATATTATAGTTTGTCTATCTCTGTCTGCTTTTGCTCTTTTGGCTCCTACATAATATTAAGGTTATTTTAGGTCCTCTTAAGTATGTACTACTGTTACTGCTACTGCTACCCGCTCCGTTAGTTCTTACTCAGATTTAGAAACACATGTATTAATGCACGTAGTTATTATCCATCGGCTACGGGACTTCTCCGCTCCACTCTTACTCGATAGAATAATCTTCTACGTGTACTACGAAGGCAAAGGATGAGTTTGGCACGAATGTCTATCTTAACGTTCCTTTCTGTTCTGTAGTTGCCTTGTTGTCGTCCCAAACAACCTTTTCCTTTCGCTTGGCTTCGATGGCAGCCAGGCAAACAGCAGTTTTAGGGCATCCTTCTTCTCCTGACTCTTTTCAGGGAGTCTGTTACTTTTCCTAGTAGTATTTGTCTAGTTCTAGTAGCTTGGGTTGGCTTGGCTTGGCATGGCCTGGCCATCAAGCCTGAAGATGAAATGGATTGAATTTAAATTTATTTGGAGTGGAGATGAGGGCTGCTTAATATTGGTCCGTGGTGTGCTTCCCGATGAGATATGACGTGGTGAGATGACTGGCATGGCGTCCCTTACTTTACTTTAGCATTCTGTACCTAGACACACTTTCACTATAAGTACATTGCATACTATAAATAAAGTTATCCTATAATCTAGCAGATATTTATATGCATTTGATAGAGATATATGTATCAAGGAAATTATTGGAATGGCACCGCATAAGTATAATATAATGCTAAGGTAGGATGGTAGGCAGTAGCAGGCAGTTGTTTTCATCCATTACATTAAATGAACCACTACTCATATACTACTATTATACTACCTCCGCTCCCTTAGAATGCAAATCCCCTCTTTTTAATCCTATTTATCTCACCCAACTATTGCTCTGGAATAAGCTCACCATCGTCAAATTCACTGCATCGGATCATTAATCAACCGATTCTAAATCATCATGCAATAGAGATGGAGACTCACCGACTATAATCAATTTCTTTACTTACCGTCGTTCTCTATAGTAGACCCTGCCCTATTCCTGCTCCCTTAATGTATTCTCACAACACAAGCAATGTTTATTTTTCCCTGCACCTATCTATCCATGATATCAAGAACGATAAATAAAAAGCAATTCTTTTTGAGAGGGTGAATATTTATCTTAATTTAATCTAACTCAGATTAACGCTTAATTGAGATTCTTTGCAATTACAAATATTAAAACTTTTGTATATTTAAATAGTATGTTGTTGTACAAAATGTGAGAGTAGAAATGCAATAGTAGGAGCCTATACTTATACCTATATTAGTGGGAGGTTTCTGTTGTAGTACATGATATGTTGCTCTGAATTTTTGTTGGCGTCCTACAACAAAGGTGTTTGAATGACATTGCACGCGTACCTGTTTTCCAGAAAAGAAACTACGGCACTGCTATAAATACTAGTTTTTCTACTTACACCTTGACAGAAGGTTTTTTGTAAAAGTATGAAACGTGTGTTGTGTGTCTGTAGATGGAATCTTGTATAAATGGTGTAGGTGTGCACATAACATAAATGTACATACACATAAAAGGAATTCTCGTGAAAGAAATAGGAAAGTAAAATAAAGTCAGAGCTATATGGGAGGAGTGATGAAGGAGGATAAGTGGTTCAGTTTGTGAGTGAGATGGTCTACGGTCTAACTAAACATATAGTAGGTACATGAGTATTGCACTGAAGGTATTCACTATAGGTATGTCTAGCATCGTACATGTGGACTTGACAGAAAAGCGAGCATTATAAAATGTGAGAAATGTGTGAGTGGTGAGTGGGAGAAATGGGGATGGAGAGGACGACAGAACGTTTCAAGAGATAAATGGAAGGGTAACAGATTGCTCAGGTAGAGACCGGACATGGAATGACTATCATTTTTCTCCATCTAACTTTGTCTCGCCATGCTTTTCTTGGATTTTTTTGTCTTTTGGATGGGATGAATTGTGGAATGGAGACTATGGGGAATGGAATGAGGTGTACTACATCCTACACACATTCTCTCCACTTTCTACATATCTAACCCATAATGTATATATTCTTCTTCCACTTACAGATGTATATAATACGTAAATAGTTGAGATAGATAGATATATTTTTGTAGTATGTATACCTATTCTATGGCAGAAGGTAGGAGTCTAAGTCTTAAAGAGAAGACAAAACGAACGACAAGAAAAGTAGCATCAAGGTATCAGGAGACGAAGTGGACCAGACCAACAAAACTCTGCAGCCAAGGAAGCCAATTCTAACTCTCTTTCTATTCTCTTCTGTCCATCCTCTTTGTTTTTGTCTGAGAGTGTCGTTTCGGCTTGCAGTTCACGTGGGACAGTTTAGTCGGTTCAGTGAAATGAGAACATATTGCTTCAAATGGAATGGATGGATGATTTGGTTGCTGCCTTGCCTTACTCTCCTCCGTCTGTCTCCTCGCCTACTTACTAAAAACTCTATATACTATCTGTCTATAAGTATATTGTGCTTAGGTAATGTACCTTACCTAAATATACATACATAAGTTACATACCCAAACAAATAAGTACCTAAGTAAAGAGTGAACATTGCATTTTGGTTATCTAGGATACTAGTACATAGATAGTAGGTATCTCAAAGTATTGTATATAATTTTAAGTGTGCTATGGATGTATATGTAGTGGGAATAAGGAGTAAGCCAGCTCAACCTGCCTTCTTGTCTCATGCACACTCTTTCTCAAGAAAATAGAAAGGAAACGAAAGGAGTCAGCTCTGGCTAATGGTGAAGTGAAGGAAGGGAAAGGAGCTGGAGTCGTTACTACAATACTACTTTCTATTAGAATAGAATGAACACAACTAATAGCAATAGTAACTGAAACTAAAGTAAAGTAAAAGTCTCTTTCCTTCACAGCTTCTATTACAGGAGGCTTGAGTTGAGTTGACTTCCATTTCGTACGTCGCATCGCCGTTCCTATCACTTTCCCTTCAGTTTCGTTTGCTTTGGCTTGCCTTGGCTTTCCCTTTCTTTGGCGTCTTTCTCTTTTCTCCCCAAAGTGGGAATCCCGTCGTAGTTACTCGTTTTGATTCTCCTATTTTGCCGATTTGACAAAATAATTGCCTATTTATCCTCCAACTTACGCTCCTATTGTACTTCAGGGAATGGTCTGTCTTCTCGGTACTTCTAGCCTGTGTCTATATGTGTAACAAATACACTCCATAAATAAATACCTCTGATTTTCCTCTCCAATTCAAGCCTGGCCTGGCCTGGACAAGATGCTTTCTTTTAGCTCTATATGGAACTTTTAGTTGTCTGTATGTATTTGAGGGAGCCAAGCGAGGGAAGGACAGGACAAGGCAAGGAACCTACATAATATAATACCCTTGGCTTTCCATGCTTCTTCATGTCTAACTATTTCACTACCTACAACATTTGTTTTACCTTCTATCCAACATCACATTGCATTGCAGGCCATGCCAGGGCATTACATTAGAGAGCTAAACGAACTGACTTGACTTGACTTGACTGGGGATGTACCACAATAATATCTTAACATTGTCTTGCAAAGCCACATCGAAACACTACAATGTAATAATGGCATTAGATACCTAACTTAACCTACCCCTGTCCTACCTATTCATATAGATCGTACAAATACTAAGTAACTATTTTCTCTACCTCAACTACCTAGCTGCAGGAAGATACATAGGTAAGTTTAAGGTACCTATGTATCTAAAGTCTACTTTAGCTTAGCTATTTAGAATCCAATCCAATGGACTACTACTTACTGGAGAAATAGAAAGGAACGGGACGCAGAGGAACAGTTCAAGCCATGCTGGACTGGACACGAAAGACACAATACAATAGCATACAATAGAGATCCACACAAGTTAAATTGTTATGTAATACTAGGTAGCTAAATTGGGTCGTACATTTCACAATGATTATCAGAATGGCTCTACCTGAACTCTTTATCGTCTTTCTCGTAAATCTTGGACGTAGATAGACTGTTCGAGCTCCTCTCCTCTTTGCTCTCTCTCTCTCTCTTTTATCCATCCAATCCAATTCGAACGCTTAGCCAGTTTATTTTACTTCTATAGGTATGCTATTCTAGGTATGTTCTATTTCTGCTCTGGACTCCAGCTCCAATAATCGTTCCTCTTAACCCTTCGTTGTATTTGTAGTACCTAACCTACAGAGAGCATATTTCACAAAGTCTCCTAGTGAATAATGCTAGGTATTGTAAATTGTTGCAATTTCACAACCAATCCAATCCAGCGATTAGTGTTTTAAATTCTTACGGATATAGGTAATAGATACTATATACTGTATACTAAATGGGAATTACTGGAAATCTGTATTACATATATATTTCTGTTTTGTGGTTAAGACTGTATTTAGAGTTGGGGTGCGGTTGAGCGTTATTGGAAGATATAGCTTTAAATAGGTAAGGTACCTACTATTTAGGTATGTAAGCATAAAGTTTGTTACTTCTATGTATTTATATTGCTTTACTTTGAGCTAGAGATACCTACGTAGGCGTAGTAAGTAATGGTATTCACATTATACATTAAGGTCTATGTATATTATATAATGGGGATAGGTTACATAGATACTAGGAGTTAAGCAGGTTGGTTGTGTACATTACATAGTTACTTTAGTGTATGTAGTTGGTTAGAGTCTATGTGCCTGTGTAGTATGTATAAGGTCAAGGGATGTTTCGTTTCATTGTGACTTAAGTTATCTACTTACAAGAGTCGGTGCTTGCTGCTCCTGTTGTGTAATGTAATGTAATACGGAGGAATGGTTGTGAGTAACGTAAGAACGTATAACTGTAACCGTAAGTAGGTCTTGTTCATCTTGAATAAATTACTGTTGGCTTGTTGGAATTATAAGTACTTGAAGCTAATAGTAGTTAGAGTGACTATACACAAGTGGCTTGTATCTCCCTAGATGCCTCTTGCCAAATGGATATTTTGTTATTTTGAGGGCCATTTGCTGGATTTGATGTTATTATTGCGGGAAATTTCCAGCCTCAATGGAGGCATAGAATTTTGAACGAGGTGACACGACGAGCGAGTTGTAGAAGTGATTTAATTTTATGACCAGTTAATGCAAGGAGAATGAAATGAGCGGAAGACAGTGCATTACTCGAGGAAAAAAGTGAGTTGACTGACTCAGAGCCCTCATTTGTTTGCATGTATTATCCATTTCCAGAAGGAGTTTATCCAGGAAAGTGTAGTGTATCTGTATCCATTCCATTATTATGTATGTACTAGAGAGATAGAGAGGAGATGATAATGAAGAGGCAGATAGCCCATCTGTATTAAACTTAAAGTTACCTCTCATCCTTTTATACTCTACACTCTACATTACACCACTCTACACCGTTCTACAGGCATCCATCCAACCCAATGACTGTGTACATATTCATTCAGGGAAAAATATTCAACAATATTCATACTTTACCGTTCATGCATGCTTAGCTTAGTTTTACATACATACATACTTAACCATACTAGGGAAAGAAGTGGAGCCGAAAGAAGTCAAACCAAACCAGGCCTAGTTGTACTGCAGTATGATTGTATTACCTAACTACACTAATGTAAGTAAAGTAGCTGTAGCTGTAGTGTTCTGCTGGTACTGGTAGTAAGTATGTATACAGGAGGAGAAGGAGAGAACTCTCATAATGCTCTAATGCCAAGCTGGAGTGAAAGTTGTGTTGAGTAGATGAAAAAAGACGAAAGGAGGAGAGAAAAATCATCAACAATTTTTCCTTAGATGCAAATGAGGGAAGAGGCTAAGTCTAAGGCTAGCTAACGTTAATATGTATATACGATATACATACATTTATAAGCAAGGGAGCCGACTAACTAAAAAATGAGAAAGAGAGAGCCAAGTTGAGCAAGGGCAATAAAGCACTTTGGTGAATTAGAGATGAATGCAGTTAAGAGCATGTGATGTATGTAAAATGTGCCAAATGAATGAATGACTAGTTTGTAGCTAATATAGGGAATGTGCTCCTCACTAAACCTTTAGCTTCATCTAAATATATTACTGCCCTGTCCTGTGCTTGGTTTTACTTTACTTTACTTTACTGCAAGTCTAATCATGCTCTACTACTTACACGTATATTAGTATATGTAAATAGCTACGTGTAGTATGTACTGTACTACTAACTATTATAACAGACAGTTCAATTCAGAACAAGTTTGCTACATTTCACATTAGTCTCCTCCCGTATATATTATCTTGTACATTATACATACTGCCAGTATTACTTACGTACACGCAGTGGTAGTCGGTAGTAGTAATTTACAGTATGGAATAATATGTTGTAACTTTCATGATGGTATGTCATGATAACCCCCGTGTGCAAACCCATTTAGCCAATTAATAATAGAGATTGCTCATACTTTTCATTAAGGGAAGGGCCCGTATTGTATCATCATCCATCTTTCTCCTTCTGCCAACCCAAACCGAACCAGTCAGCCGTTCTCATTGCTTTTATTTCCTGTTCCCCTTATACTGAATAGCATTTACTATAAACTAGAGTAAGTGGTACTCGTACTACTAAAACTAATGCATATTATTATACCCTATGAATTTATTTAGCGCAGTATTACAATATAGAGCGTACCTACATTCGTTGAGTATACATTTTACTGTGGAGTTACTCGAGCTTCTTTTGAGATTAACTGAATCCGGATGAAATGGCTTCATCCCCGTCATGCTCCTGCTATATACTTTTAGTTTGCAAGTATAAAAATCGTAATTATCATTTCCGAACAATTTTTCTGAGTTGGCTACATAGAAGTGGAGGAAAAACGAGGATTCCTTTTTCAAACATGGAATTACATTATTGTATTGTAGTCGTAGTGCATTAAACTGATAGAAACTGGGACCAGGACCAGAACCAGCAGAGCAGTTGAATGTATTTGTACACATGGTTAATAAATGGTAGACAAGTGCTACTTACATTTTCCCATGTTTATATGTATTTGTATAAGTTATGTTATGAAAGTTTAGTAGTTTTAGAAAGTGGAGGGCTCGTTGACTGCCTGGTTTGGTTTGGTTGTATCAAGGAAGTGGCTTAATAGTTGAAACTAATATGTTTGTGTTGTCTGTTGTCTCTCTCTTCTTTCTGTGCTGTTGAGTCTGAGAGGAAAAGTATAAGTACGGAAAAGGAAGTAGAAATTCAGAGTACAATAGGACTGTCAATATTGGAAATGAATAGAATTCTGACAAAATGATGAAATTTTTTCAGTTCTGTGCAGTAGTATTCATCTATTTAGTTAGCCGTTTGTATCTTTATACGAGAATATAATGTGTTTACATGGCTGCTGCCTCCTCTGCCTGTTTTGTTGTTAGGATTCTGTTGAATTGTTTGTTTGCTGGATGGTTGCTTTGCTTTGCTTCGCTCTGTTCTGCTTTTTGGTTTGAATTGGTTATTTGGTGCTTGAAGTATAAAATAGTTCCGTTTCTATTTCCTAGCAAATGAGATAGAATTTATTGTGAAAAAGTCGCCAGATTTCTGACATTTTGACAGCGGAATGTGAGTACAATAAGACTAAAAGACGGCGGCGAATAGTATTTGAAGAGATGAAGGGAGCACAGCAAAAGCATCTCAACTCAACTTGAAGGAAACGCTCTTCTGTCTCACAATCCGATTCTTAAATAGCAAGTAGTTATTCCTCCAGAAGAAGATCCAGAAGGGATGCAAGGCAAACGCAATGGTAAAGAAAGTACTAAGGAGTATTAGTCAAGTCAAGTCAAAGTCAAGTGAAGAGCTAAGTTCCGATTTGTTCTTCTCATTGGATCTCATCGGCTACAGTTTGTTTCTATTACATTTTCAAGAAATAGAATGGAGCTCCTTTGGCTTGGCCAAACTGACGAAAGGAAGTAATGTAATGTAATAATAATGGCTGAGGTTTAGGTATTAGGTAGGTTATGTGATGTTGTGTTATGGGAGGTTCAAATGGGGAAAGGGTATCACTATTCCTAGGCTCTTTCTCTCTTACTCGCCTCTCTAGACTTACATTACATACGTTAGACTCAACTTGAGTGACTGACTGACTGCGCTGAAATAGGAAATGGTTGCGTTATGTTATGTTATATGTTCTTACAGTAGAACTTACAAATGTAATACAATATCATGGAAGAGAGACGAGTCTCCTTCAACAGTCTCATTGTAGTGGTTGTGGAGAAGTTGTAAGTAGTCATGTAATTGCTTCAAGTAGAGTCAAAATGACCCGAACTATGAAGTGCAGTTCATGTTATCTGGGATAATCGGAAAGAGGAATGAGTTGGCTTTCCTCTTCGTCCTCGTCATCAGACCAAACTAACTATTCTAACTCTGTATATACAAATACATACAAACCAGTGGCCAATGTACACTTCTGTATCACAAGGAGACTAGGATTCTTCAATTTTGTGGCCTTTCCCATCTTCACCCAGTCACCAAAAGCAAAGTAACTTTTTAACGTGAGAACAATGTCTCCACGTATATGTTCATGTAGGAGGTACACAGTAATATCAGTTTCTCTGTGATGTAAGTAGTTATATTAAGTACATACAATCCATCTAAATATATAATTCATACAAGCGTATACTATGTATGCACAGTTAATTTTATGTAGGTATGTACATATACTATTAGTACAAGAAGGCAAGGGAAAATGATAGAATAGTAAGTATACACAATAGTAAAACATTTAGATATGTAAGGGACCTATATAGTGACTAGCCCAGGAAATTGCAATAGAGGAAGAAGAGATATGTCTTTAAGAAATGCCAGTGTAAATACATAGAATGGTTGTGGATGGAAGTACAAGTGGTAGGCATTAGCTGTAAGCAAGTAAGTGGCAGGGCAATTGGTGCAGTCGATGAAAGACTAGGAACATGAAAATGTCACCGAGACTTACATTGAAGACAATAATGTAGAACAAAACGCTCCCTTGTGGACCATCAATGCTCCATTCCTGTAACCAGATCTCGGCTGAGATGTTCGTTTGTCTCTCCGAATCAAGCTTAACCTCAGCCAAGCCCAACCAAAAGCCCCACGAAACGATATGATACACTTACGTTAGCGCAGTTCTTCTGTTGTGATGTGATACGCTACAAATACTTGCTAGTACTAGTACAACCACATGTTCTGTACTCTAACATCGAAAGCACATTCATATAATATATAAATGCAATCTAGGTTGTACTTTGTTATGTACCGCAAAATTACTGTTTGCTCGTATCCCGGCAAGAGCCGGGATACTTATTCTCTTCGTTGCTTGATTCCTTTCTACTTAATAGTAACTAACGTTCAGTTAGTGATTTCGGTGAGTGAGGTTTACTATTTACTATGTTTTTTCATTCATTGTATTTAGTCCATCCATTTCTAAATGCAATCTATTGTGATATCTCTCTCCCACTCAATTACCGTTATCCGATCCCGGCTACTTCTGTATTTACCGCAATTGCACGTGGATTTTGTATTAAATCAAAAGATTGAAGCAATTACTTACTCCTGGAATAAATTGGTTACTTAATTAACTAGCTCTATTTAGTTTCGTAATGTTAGTAAGATCTTGGACCAAAAATCTGGTATTTTTCCACTATGCAATGCTTAGTTTAAGTTTAGTATACAAGTGGGCTACTTAACTGACTGTATTTTTGCTGCCGAAGGTGCCTACCACTATTAGCTGCCTGCTGCTTTCCTTGCCCACCAAC
>JAQFYC010005172.1:0-15092 GCA_034694165.1 Tomocerus mixtus
GGTAGAAGGCATTTAGTAGACTTGGCTTGTTTTGGCCAGGCTTGCTTCTTGGTTTGCTTGCTTTGGCTTGACTTATCCTTAGAGAGATACACGCTCTGTTATGCCATTGGCAGAAAATGTGTTCCTCTCTAACAAGCGCTCTTGTTCTCTTCTCTATCCACTGTACGTGTGAATTTAGTCTAGCGAAATCGCAAATTGAAGCACTACATATTGCACAGCTTTCAGTTCTTTCCTTCCCCTTACTTTTACTTCACTTGCCTTACAGACTTCCAGCTTCGCTTAGACTTGACTTGCTCAAGGTTTAGCGATTTTCCCGTAAAATTTTATTTTTATACATTGTAGTAGTACAGTACTTAAAAGTAGACTTTCACTTATACTTATACTACAACTATGAACTTGCCTAGCTGGGTGCCTTTCCAATGTCATAATATGTACCTATATACTGTATGCATTGTATAAATATAGTAAGTAGTGTTGTGTTGGTTGTATGTATTTAAAAGCTGAACTTGGGTGTTTGCTTTCTTTCTTCCTCCGCTTTCCTATCTGTATGTGCAGTAAATCAGTGTGCGTGGCATGGCGTGATGTTGTGTACATTGCTTATCTCTCAGCGACAACCAGAACCAGTCTGGCATGGCAAATTGTAATAATCTTATGTAAGATATGATTTCGCTTATATAAACATCATTTACTTATGACTCTGACCTTGTGCTATATATCGTACGTAGTATGTTATCATGTATTTACTGCGCTATTTATTAGATGAATGGATTGCATAATGGAACAACTACGGTAATATTACGATGTAAGTAACATCCATTAAAGTAATAATGTTGATTTGATATTACATAAGGTGGGTATGCAGTTTTTAGAATTATTTGTAGCTTAGATTAGAGATATTCGATTCTTTTTTCTTTGCATTACCAGCAGCATAGCATTTGTAATTTAAAAATTAACATCATTAATTGATTGAGTTAAGCAAATGTTTCTACGTGTAGATACATGCATGCATATATACCAGATGGAATACTGTTCTAACTGTGTATATAATAAGTACATAGGTCCAATTGGGCCTTTAACATATAAGTTAGTAGTTAGCTATGAGCTTTCACTCACGTGTTCGGTATTAATATTGAAGTATTGCCAGCATTTTGACTCATGTATGTGTAATAAATCAACTGAAAAAGAGTGCCATAAGTATATAAGATGTAGTTAACAGCCAAGTAAATACATAAGGAAGGCAAATCAGTAGATCTTTAGTGGTTGTAGTATTATGTGGATGGATGTTAGATAAGTAGGTCAAATATTTACTGCCAACGAAGTCAAAAGAGTGTGTTTGACAAGGGTCATGCTTCTCGTGATAGATTTGTAACGCCTTGTAGTGCGTATATTTATTCAGAGCAAAACCTACCATACGCAGCCTTACTTTATCCATTTTTCCAGTTATGAGTCCTTATTTGGAAAATACGAGCTCCCGAAAGCATTTTGGTAATATTCATATAAAACTAGTACAGTCATATTTTACATGACAAAAGTTAGTCTAAACAAATAGCCTATCGGGTAAGTAAATGCATATATTGTACAGTAACGTATGTGGTACAATCTTTAGCTTTTGAAACTACAATTAGGAACTAATTAATATTTAAATTAACAATGTGGCAAAGTGTCAAGCTTTCGGATTACTATTCCTCAAAAGTATTCTATCTCATTTAGGCTTTGAGATTCTGATCGGTCGTCAAAATAAGCGAGACCGCTATCAGTTTGCATGACCATTTGAACAAAGTTTGTAATGTGTACAATTATGTTCTAAATAATCCAAACCTAGTAACGTAAATACATGCTTATATTAACTTGTCAGTGTCAATAGGGTTAAATAATTCATTGCTAAACTAGCTGCTTTTCGCTCTTCGGTGGATTACTTGTCTGTAGGGACAGCTAATCACATCAGTTACACATCAGCACTTATTGATGAAGCATAGCATTACAAATTACTGATATTTTAAATAAGCAAGGTTACAAAAGTAAGCTAAAGTAAATTCGTAATAATAAGTAGCCTTATGATGTATGCATAAAGAATAATTGTTTACGGCTAGGAAAGCGCTGTTTATTTTGCCTGTACAGACAGAATAATAGAATAAAGAATTAATCATGCAGATTTTATTGACACAAATTAATCTTAATATCAAAAAATTCAACGAACAAATATAACGAAGTCAAAATCTTTATGTTACATTAATAGACATCTTTTCGAATGTATTTAGGTGCATGTAAATTAACTATTGACACAATAATGAATATCACGGGGGAGGGGGAAATAAATAGTAATTATATAAGTTGTATGCTTGGTCTTGGAATTACTTAGCAAAATGTTTGTTTCCTACCAGCTCAGAAATCTTTTGAAGGTGTTCAGCATTTTTAATGTGAAAACTTTCTCCCTATATACTTTCTAAACTTTCTCCCTTTCATCTCTTTGAATGCGGAAACTCAATTAAAATTTCTTTTATTTCTCCTTAATTAAATTACATGCATGGTTTCTGTACTATAATCAATGAACAATATCTCTACAAGGATATTACAGAGCCAATATAAAAATATTCTGTTCAATAATTATCTAGGATAATGTTTTTCTTATTTATTTTTTTAAGAATAAATTTAAGGGAATTTAAGAATATAGACTTAGGCTAAGCAGGGTTTGCTACTACATAACCAGATCAACTATACGTATAGAGAAACTTTATTAGGGAAAGTAATTCAATTTCTAATTAAAAACCTCATAAAACAAAGTTTGGGGTACGTTGCATAACTTTAAATGACGCCTGTTTTCTAAAGACTACGAATCCTGCTAAACTTGTACTTGTTAAGTAATTCAGCACTAAAATATAATGTACTAATGATACATATCCGTTTGTAAAGAAGGAGAATATGAATAAAGAAAGTACTAAAATCTAACTTTACCTACTGAGATTTCCATTAAATTAAGTGAACTGTGAAATATATAAATTACTACCTAGTGTTATGTAAATCAGAGCGAGGAGATCAAATCAAAGCCTAAACGAAATGCAACACGAAAACTATGTCGCGTAGGTATTTATTTACTGTGTACTATGTAGCATGTTATTGTAGCTTTTGATTATATAGGGCCCTCATAAATAATCTAATTTTGGCAAACAGGCGCAACACGCAGAGACAGACTAAAGGAATTCTGTGAATCTGTGTTGATGTGGCTTGATTTGTTTTTCAAGGACTCAAAGCTTGCTTTTGATACGGAATTCTCTAGAATGAAGGGAACTCGAACCTCTTTCATGCTTTTAGTCATTTAGAATTTACACCGTACCAATTTACTCTGCTTTTATTACAGGACATTTTTCATTAACAACTAATGATTAAATAATTAAGTGCTCACTATGCAAACCAGAAAGGAAAGATGAGACGAGAACGAAGAGAAATCGATGATGTGCATTTGATCATTTCTCATTAATTTGGGTATAAGTATAAGGTATAAAGACTTCAGTAGTTCAGAGAAAGAAAATCAATGCTTTTATATAATTTATTGGAATTATAATTTTGTAATGCATGTATTACATTATATTTTATACGCACTTGCTACATATTTAATAATTTGACCATATATAATTACTATTTTTAGTGAACTGCATTCTTAAACGTATATGAATTTCAAGGATCTGCTTCTTAATATATATTAAATATAATTTTCATTGACAAAAATTGAGTAATTGGTGGCAAATTGCAGATAATAATAAATGTTTGCTGTAATAATGTAATCTAATGGCCAGATGTAGATATATAGGTAGAGTAGAATGCTGACATTGCATGGGATTGCATGTTATTGACCAATTCTTGCAAAATGCCCATTGTATTATTGTAAACATTTTTAAACCTCACACTACAAAGATAGATGAAGAAATAGACTTAGAATTCTTCAGTGTAGTAAATGTGGATTTTTGTTATTTATGTTAGGAGTACGTTTGTTGAATGTGAATAAAAATGGGGAACCACAAAAATATGCTAAATTTTGAGGTACTTATTATATTTGTGTATACCAAAATACTCCATAAAATTAGCACCTGCAAAATTTGCCCTTTTCAATTGCCAATTACCCCTTGTCTGCCCAAATTTAACCCACTGGCGCCTAACTGAAGATGAGATCTGCTAGCAAAAGATAAAATCGTTAAGTGGAGAAATAATTGATTGCAAGAAGAAATAAAATTGCTACGAGAAATGGACTTCATCTGGATGTATAGATAATGAAAGCAGTGAAAGTTTTATAGCCAAGTGAGAATTGCGCATCTTTACGTCTACACCTCAATGTTCCATATTACAAATATGCTCCAATTGCCTTTACATACATATATACCATGCAATATAAACTAACGATTCCATACCGTATACAATACAGGGTCGTTAGCAATCTTAAGCTATACAGAAGTATAGGATGTATTTGTATGACTGTGAATGTGAGTTAACAAGAAGATCCGTAATGTTGTATAGACATATACTACAGGGTACACATGCATTCTATCCAATATTATGACATCCAATAAATCCTAAGTTCTTTTATTTCATAGTAGCAATGAATTGGATTCTAGGAAATGGCAGACTGTGACTGTGACTGACTGCAGTGTAATGTAAGGGTCGTTGAGAGCTGAAATGAGTTTTCCCTTTTAGTCCTTCGCATCTCCCAGGAATTGAAATAGTTCTTTTGACGAGTTTTTTTCTTAAACTAATTTGCTGTTTTGTTATTTACTTAGGAACTTGCCTAACTACTTTCTATCTTTATGTACAACATGAATAGGTGCCTGTTATGCTGAATTTGGTGTGCGTGTACCGCATACGACGGGTTCCGCCTATATGTACAGCTACGTGACGGTCGGGGAATTCATTGCTTTCGTCATCGGCTGGAATATGGTCCTCGAGTATTTAATTGGGACATCTGCCTGTGCGTGTGCCCTCAGTGCTTGTTTTGATGCCATCAGTAGTGGCAGCATAACCGAAAGACTTGCTAATTCTATAGGCACCTTAAATGGTAAGATGATAAAACATTTACCTACTCTCTAATTAATTATGGATTACGATTTACATCTTATACTGGAATATTTATTTAGCATGCAATACCTACACACCTTTCAATTTTGGTGGAATTAAAAAAATATTTTGATATACATATATGAAATTAGATAGTATAATTTCATATTGGTCTCTGATTATGTTTAAATGACAAAAATTAGATCATTTAATCGGCATAATATGCCGATTAAATGATCTAATTTTAATATATGATTAACAAAAGCCGAACATTTTAGAAAATTTTGGAGCACATGCAAAATAATACTACATAATTTTATGCTCAGCTACTATTTAATGTTGTTGTTGTTAAGAAAAGAAATCCCTTTGTAACTAGGTACTATGATGTCCACTTGACACTTGAATATAAAAAGGGATAAAATACCAAAGTGCATCCTTACCTTATGTCTGATCGTGTAGTATCAATAAGTAATTGTAATTACGTGTAAGAAGGAATTAAAATTTGCTTTGTATGTACCGTGTAATAGGTCAGCCACCAGACGTGTTGGCATTTTTCATCACACTGATTATGATGGTGGTGCTGATTGCGGGTGTGCAGAAATCCTTACTTTTTAATAATGTTCTCAATGCCATCAACTTAGCCACTTGGGTATTTATCATGGCAGCTGGCCTGTTCTACGTTGATTTCTCCAATTGGACTGACTATGGAGGATTCCTTCCTTATGGCTGGTCTGGGGTAAGTCTATATAACTATAACCTTTATTTCCTATCTCTATTTACAACTCACATTACAGTCAGTGAAATACCTACTACAGTAGATGTGTACCTGACATGATCATGATAGACAATTTTATAAGCTATCTCTTGTAAAATCCATTGTTATACTACATACATACATATTAGATATCCTGATTACCTTCTTTCCCGAATCCCGATCTTTTTCCAGAGGCTGTAATGTATACGTGACAACAATGCATAAAATATAATCAAGGATATCAGATTGGATAAGTATTGGAAACATTTCGCACGCACAATTTTCTTCTTTTTTAACGGCACGCCAGGGGAAATGAAAATGTTCAGAAAAGTGCAATAAATGCTCTGACAGATATAGACTTCCCTTACAATGCCGAATGGTGAACGTAAACAGAATCGTATGCTGAAGCTGAAAATGTGGTAATCGTTGATAGCACAGAAGAAGTAAACTTAAGTTAACGTAACAACGTAAAAGGCTAGTACATAAAGCAATAAGTAGTAAAAGAAACCCTAAGTTAATAGTGGCTACGGCTACACTTTGAATTTTACATCTCTTCCGTATATTTTTATGAGCAATAAAAATCGACTTAGGTTACATCTTCTTTAACATCATTCATACTACTACAATGCTAGAGCTACATTAGCTAATGTCCATCTTCTTTTGCCATTTTACTATTGAGAAAGAGAATCTATGTATTCGAACACAATTTTATGGGCTCACATCCCATCGTCGGCATTGCTTTCTTATCAAACCAAAACAGTTAAGCAAAAGAGACAAGCAAGGCCAAATGGCTTTTACTTCTCTGTACATACTTTGTATACCTAATGGAACTACTGCGACTACAACGCCCTTCAAATATCTGGCGTCGTTTTATTTACATATAATAGACTTTCTCTATTTGCATACCATTTACAAATATTATTTTCAAAAAGCTTTCTACGCGACTGCAATGGTAAAATATGCTTTTCTAAAATTCTAAAATAGAAAAGGACGAAGTAGGAGAAAGTTCTTATCTGTTACATAGTATGGCGATATCAGATATTTAAAGGGTACTATAAAGATACGTGTATGTTCATCGAAGGATGGAGAATGGATATGAAAGAATTCAGATTCAGCCAGACAATATTATCTCCATAAAATATATTAAGTTCAAAGTTCGATTACGGCATAAACTTTTTTCTTTTTCATTTCAACGCAACGTGACTAATCTCCCCTAATATCTGTGCTGCATAGATTAGAAACTTTTACCAGAATATGGAAAGAGAGAAAGTATGTACTTTTATGTATTTGCTAATAGTTATTATTATAGCTTATACATCCCGAGTAAAGAGATTTCATAGTAGTTACTTACTCGTGCAAAATATGACACGAGTCATAAACTTCAACCTTTTAGACTAACTTTCACATAAACATGCCTCAATGGGCACCAATCGTTTGAAAGTGCATACATATTTCTAGTTTGTACTTCATTTGTACCAAAAACGGATTAAGTGTCATTTATGTAGTATAAAATGTCATTGTGTATTCGGCTCGTGTAGGTATGCTGGTGTTTTTTGCGAATTCTAAAGAAACTTCTAGTTAAACTTACACATATATGTTAATATACACAGGTGTTAATAGTGTTAATGAACCATATCTTTTGATATTGAGAATTTTGGGTAGATTTTGAAAATTCAGTGGGTTTTTCAAGAATGACTATAACATTATGTAAATCATACAGATTACAGATAGGGAGCAAAAATTTGTCTACGAGTACATAACTACTTGCCTTTTGCCTATAGATTTCTCTGTTCTAACTTGTAATGTCAAATTAATTTGCCTATTTTCAGGTTCTAAAGGGTTCCGCAACTTGTTTTTATGCGTTCATTGGGTTTGATATAATTGCAACGACAGGCGAGGAAGCAACAAACCCCAAGAAATCTATTCCATTGGCTATTGTTGGAAGTTTAATCATTATATTAGTGGCATATGTCACATCTTCGATGATACTCACCTTAGTTGGTAATGTATTTATATGAAATTAAACAACATGTACTATATCATAATATAGATATCCTTAATGTCAATATAGTACCAATGTACTTGTATTTGTATGTAAACTGAGATTTAATTCACAATAAAATATGTAAATAAATTAAAAAATTATTTTTAGTTCCCTATGACGAAGTTTCTCAAGACTCGGCTCTAGTTGATATGTTTGGTCAAGTAGGAGCTCACAAATGTCAATTCATTGTGGCCATTGGCGCACTGGCTGGTCTAACTGTGTCCATGTTTGGCTCCATGTTTCCTATGCCACGAATTGTATATGCAATGGCCAAAGACGGTCTTATCTTTGTGTAAGTAACAAAACATAAATATAACCCCAGAACCTACCTGGTTTTACTCAATAATTATTTAATTCAATCTAATTACTAATATATCTTACATGGTGACATGTAGGTAATTGCATTTAATTTATTAATTTTAATGTTTTAGATGGTTGTCTGAAATTTGGAATATAACTGGGACTCCTGCAATAGCAACAGTTTGTTTAGGAGTAATGGCTGCAATGGCAGCCTTATTGATTCAGCTAGAAGTCCTAGTAGAAATGATGTCAATCGGTACACCCAAATAAATTCTAAATTGCATTTTTCACCGAATTTCTTAAAGAAAGTAATGCAAACTAAATATTTTATGGTGTTTTATATTCAGGGACGTTACTAGCTTATACTTTAGTGTCAACCTGTGTGCTTCTGTTAAGATATCAGCCAACGTCAACAACGCTTGTTGATCTTTTGCCTCAGTCAATGAGAACACCATTGCCCGGAACACCAATGGCGGGTACTCCACTCGGAGGGCAAACCCCAACGAAAGAATTCGGCTCATCTTCCTTATTTCCTCAAGCTCCCACACAAGCAGATGCCTTCCGATCCGCAACATTCACCAACGGTCCTCACTCCGCAGCCCAGCGGCTCAGCCTCTCTCTCGGAATCGGGCAGAACTTCCAAAATATTCCTCCTCCAACCGTAGGCGGTCCGGTTTTAGTCCGAAAAGTGACGCGGAGAGACGCTTCTCCGGATTCCGATGATACTGACACCATCGGGGATAACGAGGCTGACGATGCATTTCTTATGTCGGATCGTAATGAAGCAAGATACTATGGATCTGTTCATGCTGCCGCATCTCCGAGAATGAGTCGATGGGAGACTCAGATGCGGTACCTACATAACATAACTTACATAAATCATCCCCAGAAAATCTAAACCCCGTTATTTTACATAAAAAGTATTTTTCTAATTAACGTTTTGCAAATATTTTTAGTGTGTTTCAATATCTGTGTCCGAAATTACTGCCGTGGAAAGAGCCCGGACCCGCAACGGAGGAAACAGGGCGGCTGGTGACAAAACTAGTGGGAATTCTGTTCCTTGAAATAGTTTTGTTCGATTTGTTGTTGGTAGCTGCAGTGGGTACTACAGGATTCGCCGAGAGTTTATCCATCTTCCTCTTGCTCCTTTTGTTCTCAGGCATTGTTTTTGTCCTCCTGTTGATCTCGAGAAAGCCACAGAACAAGTGAGTCCCCTATAAACCATCTATCTATCCATTACACTTTACAAAGATACTCACTCACCCGTTTTCCCATTGAATTACCCGTCTTTCTTATAATGTATTAGTTTAGTTTGTATTTACTGCCGTAGTTCTAGTAGTACCCTTATAAAACTTTCCCTATTATAGTAAGTATACTAAATAGACCCCATTCAAAGTACCCGTAAGTATTTGTCAGTAAAAGCAATATGTAGGCGCAGGCATCTATATACACAGCTTTTGGTTAACTTCCACAAGTAAGTACAATAAATCACCTTGTCTGACAAGATGTGAAGTACTTATACTTTGTGGAGGCGTAAATATGTATGTATCAACTACTATATTACTATAAGTGTCTGTATGTAAGGTACTTCATAGGAATTCCATTCCCATCACCATATTATCAAACACTATCTCCATACGCATCATAGACACAGTTTATCATATCCTATAAAAACTTTCACTGTTTCTAACAGACATTTTTTGCAGCAGACACGTTTTTTATTAATGGTATAATTTAGTACCAAAAAGTCCTACCCTCATTCTTTCTCCACGTGAATTCCTCGATATTTCATTCCAATGACAAAATGTTCTGCCACTTTAGTCACACAGTTTTTAAACTTAATTGCAAACTGGCCATATAAATCTAAAACTAACACTGATTTTATGCGTATGAATTTTTCTAGCAAAACTTTATTATTTATGACGCCGGGGCTGCCATTCGTTCCCGCTATCGCTGTGATGGTTAACTTTTACCTCATACTCAAGCTATCAATTCTGACACTTGTCAGATTCACCGTCTGGATGACTATAGGTTAGTAAATAATAATAATGTTGGATAATCTTGCGATCACGTAAGACATATGCTTAAATTATGAACTTATGCATTCATATGTTTTTGCTATGAATATGTCCTAAATTCTTATAAGCTTAAGACTAAATATTTCTGTTGCTATTCCACTGTAGGGTTGATAGTGTATTTTAAATACGGGATCAAGAATAGTACGCTGGAAGCACGGGAGGATCCAGCAGTAGAATTAACAGTTGCGGGAAGTCCATCAACAGAAAGCGTATCCGGTATGAAAACGACCAGTCTCAGTGTACATCGATGAATCTCAACGTATGAAAAGTAAAATAAAATAATTAGAAAGTAGTACATATTAAATTCTTTATAGTACATTAATGTACTTTAAATACTTATATCACTACTTAATTACTAGATACATAATTTTACTGTTGTAAATTATCTGTAAGTCTTATGTAAAACTATATAAAATACTATATTGATGTTGACATACTACTATAACCTAACCATTAACCATACATGACAAATGTTACATGTAAATATTACATCTAATTAAGAAATATTGTTAATGCAATATAGTTGTAAATAAAAGTTACTGCTGTGACACTGCAGAGTGTACATATAAAATACCGAAATACCTATAGCTATAGTATCTAAAATGTAATATAATATGTAAATTATTCAGAAGACAGACGGGATTTCTCAAGGAGTATCTACTATTCGTTTTAGTGCTCCAATTCTTCCTTTAATTTTTCCATAGGTATGTGTAATTACAATATCTATTCAACATTTGGGTCGGTAACTCATTGTGAAATAAAGTATGCAGATGTAAATAGTAATCTAAAAATTAGGAAATATGCCTAGTATAAAATTTACTACGTAGTAATATTAGGACTACTGATAATAATGTGTCTTTATAACAGTCTTCTTAGGTAATATATTACATAAAATTGGTTTAATTATTTACTTACAGTTAGTAAACGTGTCTAACTTTTTGTTAAATGAAAATAATTATTAGCTCTTGCATTCGTTGACGTATTTATTAAATAAGATAGCCAAAAACTGAAAAGTCATCAAGGATATCGTATTTCCATTATCTGTATTTATGTGTCTTCCTCATTATCAGTGAGGTAATTAATCAACTCTTGTCTAAAATATTTTCTAATCTCTGTGCAATCAATATATCTACTATATGTGTAATAGAATACGACCTAAATAGTAATATACTAAAAGGTATGCTCTGCTAATAGAAACTAATTAGATCCTCTTATGTTTATACTTAACGGCCTAATACACCGTACGTGAGTATGTCAACTAAAAAGAAAAGAAAATCCTTGGAACCATTTTAAACTTCTACTATGTATATATATCCATGTAATTTGGTACATTTGAATTTGACTGAATTGATTTTATATTTCATATGTACAAAGAAATTAGTTTTTTATAAACCTAAAAAATAATTAATGTTTTCGAATAAGCTTATACGAGCTTATATTTGTATTTTGTTAGTTATCGTTACCTATATAAACAACTAATTTCTACTGTAGGCTTATGTTTTCTTCATTATTCAAATGATCCGTTTTTAATGTTGAAGTGATAAGAAAAATAGCCTAGTTAGGTAGGTAGACATAAAACATTAGCTGGTAGAATAGTAGAAATCTTTGAATTACACTATAAATAAAATTAGGAATCCAGCTCGAGGGGTATACTGTGAAAGGAATGTTAACGAAGAAAAAAGCATTCGAAATCATTCCATTTGTTGCTGCAACTGCATTTCCATTGACACATTAGTAACATTAGGTAAATTAATTAACGTGATTCAAAAACTTCTAATCCTTCTAATCATAAGACCATCATAGACACTATTAGGATAACTATACGTAAATTATTACAATATATGTGTACCTATGTAAAACTGATAGAAATGCATGCCTGTACATAGATATATACAAATTAAATAATTATTAAACTTATTTTATCGCCACCTCAAGAGAAAGTGAGTTTGCGTTTAACATGAAGTTTTATATCTTTTTTACTTTTGCTTGAAAGTGTATATGAAAACGTGTCTTAATTATTATGAATTGTAAGTCTCCTCTTACTACTATTACTAATTCGGCAATCTGAGCACTTTAATACAAATATAAAGATGCTTAATACTTACCTCTTTTTTAACTACATAACTCAACGGGTAATACTTATTATGTATCTATTTTTATTCCTAATTACTATTTAATTATTACTGACACTTTCTAAATCTATATCAATTTCTATACCAATTTTCTACCTCTAAATTACCCTAATTACTATCAACTCATATCGGAAATCATTATATTAAGGTTTGTACATAGCATATGTGCATGCTCCTAAATTGTGATGTATTCTTCTCACTACTATCTCTACCCTGTTTACATACCTACACCAATAATACATATAAATACTGCTGAACCATTTCTTCTCTGGCATTTTCCACATATCAATCATTTTCTTTTATATCACCTTTCCAAAATTACACTTGTGGTATTCCTACCTTATAATGTATGGACTTCTTAAGTTATTATTTGATGGGCAATAAGAAATATAATTCATTAAAATGGAAGACGGGTTTATTTATAATTCAATTGTAATACTAGCGTAAAATATTTATTTTTGGTACCTGTAACGTAATAATATAATTAAGATCATTGGATAACTATACATTATATTGTCTTACTCTTTTACTTATACTAAACAAGTACTCCTACGAATTGCAGCAATTTGACTAACATTATGTGCCACAGTTTGTTTATTAATATATATTGCAAGTGTACCAGCATCTTTGAATTTTCACTACCTGCTTTAAAAGTATGAATACAATTAGTATAGAATAGTTACAGTGTGTGTAATTTGGATTTTAAAGCATGAATGTTAGGCAAGTCAGGATAAAATTCCCTTCCTTTTGGTGTAAACACAGATATACTAAAATATAGACAGTATCGTTCACATTAATTCTGCTCTTTGTAAATATAACATGAAGTAATTGCATAAGAAAATTATACTACATGAAGCAGCAATAGGTAATGTAATTAATGGGATGTTTTAAAATGCTGCCTAATTATTTTATACTTTTTAGTCAAAAGAAGATTTAGTTTAAAGGCATTAGTGAAGCATTTATAACTAATTATGTTACAATACAATTAATTTTTAAGGACGATATTGGATAGGGAAATAGTAAAGCTAACATAAAATATTTACATGTGGTATAATATAAGTAGTATGTAGGTAAATATTTTAATGGAATACAATGAATTCTGAATGTGATTTTTGTGTCTCATGGTTCGACTGTGGAGGTTTAGCCATATTTTATTTAGATGGTAAAAATTATATTTCAAACCAAATATTATATAATCCGTGTGAACAGAACTATTTGATTAATCAATTGATATTAACCCTTAAATGATACTAATATGTAAATAAATAATTACTTAATTTGTAATTAGAACATTAGAGCTCGTTGGGCAAGGGTAGGACTTAATATTGGATAATTCTTGCATAATAATATTAAGGAAGGACCTTTAGGATGTTGATGTCGTAAATAATATAACTAATTAGCTATAGAATTAAAATATTAATGGTAGAGTCCAAATTTGTGTTCTCGCGTGCTCCACAGTGGGACATTTAATTAAAAAGTGACTTTTGACTTGACTTGTTGTGCATTATCTAAAATCTAAAGGGTGTTATGCATTATTATACTAATAATATCTATAGTTATAGATCCCAAATCCAATGCAATGTTTGTTAGTGTATTTAAGTAAATATATAGGCTCTCTAGTGTACGGGGTAATTATACAATACACACTACTATATTAACATTTACTACGAAAAGTTACAGTTATTATTATTAAATATAATGTAAGAAGGATGCGTATATAATGAGTTGAAATGAAAATCTTATATTATACCAGGTATATGTATTGTTACTTAACTTAATTAGAAAACGAAATGAAATGAAGAAAAATCAGACCAGACCAGGTGAAATTGTATTGTTAAAATGAAGAGATTCTGTCTCAATTTATGTAGAGGTACATATAAAAATACTAACCGTTATTACTAATACATGCCACACTGTATTGATCAAATATAGTAGGTGTCACATATTAGCTAAATCAGATAAATACTAGATCGAGATCTCTTATGGCAGCTTAGTGTAGTTAAAAGTTAAACTGTAATCATTATATATAATACAGATATGACTTCGTCAACAGCGAATGGTTTAGAAAATCAAAATTAGAAAGTATTAGACAAATCGAAGATAAAATTTAATGATAAATGTGGTGGGATTTCAATGGTTATCGGTAATTTCGATGCAAAACATACGCCATGAATAAAACTAGATAAACAAATAAAAAAGAATTACAAATAAAGCAATGTGAAATCATGAAAACTTATTTTGCTTGTCCATTGATTTGTCATATCTATATTGTCCTAAAACGCAATCCACATAATAATGAATATTATGTTCATGTTCTTACTAAAATCAAGTTAAACTAAATTGTATATTTGTAGTACGATGGCTAGCAAACGACAATGGGTAAGTAATGATATTACCAGCGAAGCCGGATATGGTTTCGTAATGTCCGTCCGTCTGTATACAAAATAACGTCTACAGTATTGGACGGATTTCAACCAAACTTGGCATGCATGTTCATTGATGTAACAGGACGGAGGGGAATGAAAACGGTCCAAATCGGACCACCCCAAGGGGTACGGGGGTTACCCCCGTACCTGTTAGAATTGTGTTAACGGATTTCAATACAAGGACAAATTTTACTTTCTCACAATGCCCCAAGTCATTGGGGCACTGTGAGATAATCTCACAGTGAGATTTGACCAAAAACGGACTGTATTATGTGGGGCGATGTTTCAAATTCACTCTTCATCTGTTTTTACGCATAA
>JAQFYC010005173.1:0-15090 GCA_034694165.1 Tomocerus mixtus
TATTGTGAAAATGTAATCGGAATGAATTATTTATCATTTGAATGGCACCAAAATTGTGCATTAAGGTAGTCCCATTGATGCGCAACTTTTGGCCAACCCTGTATTTATTCAGCTTTACTAACGTTTTGCCCAAAAAGGTACTCTCTACATAAGCAGGTATACTATAACAAGTAGAGCTGATTGTGAGTGTGCAAAACATTGGTAACTTAAAGTTTGGCACATTTAAAGAGAGTGATAGATCTGTTAATGGTCCCTTCGTGTGTACTCTCTGTCTGTGTGCAGTGAGTTATAATGCTTGTAAATTAAAGGGGGACTTAGCTAGAAAATGTGTATTTCCTAAGCCGTATCTAATGTAAATACATATGTGTGTCCATTTTCTTTAATTAACCTAATGAAAATTTCGGGGAGTTTTTTGGATTTAATGTCAGTAGTAGCTAAATTGAAATTAATTTGAAAAGTTTCCATGAATTGATATCCTAATAGACTAGGCTATGCAAAGATGAAACTTATTTGCTGTTTTTAAACAAACCCTGCAACATAGATGTATACTTACAAGTTAAGATCACAATGTCTTGTCTTGCTAGGAGTTTTATCAGTGGCCCTTGATTCTCTCTTGAGATGTAAAGAAAATAGATCTGTTGGCCTCGATGGTATTGAAATTGCTGTAATGTGTTGAAATAGTTGAGTAAATGAAGGGAAAGAACTGGAGATAAATAATGTGTAGCTGTAAGTAAGCCCTCTATGGTACAGTATTGAGATATACTTCAAATAAAGGTCATTCTAAGGAAACGTTCTATAAATAGTGTTACTACAATCCTACTTTCCTATGGTTAGAATGTTTACGACGCATAAAATCACTGTACTAAATATAGAGTTGTATTTCCTGTAACATCCTTAGTAGATACAAGTCTCTCAGCTTAACTCTTCCCAAAGGCTAATTCTTATACTAAAGATTCCTAAGCCCTATTAAATATATGTATATGATTGTTTTTGAAACAAAGCACAAATGACTAATTACAGATGCGCATATAGTAAGTACTTATAACTTGTTTCCAATTGACTTTTCGAGTTAGAAACACAACGAACTGTATTCTTGATTGGGGAACTGTCACAATAGGATGTAAAGACATGAACACAGAATGACGTGCGCTTTCTGTCAGCTTTTCTTTGAAACAACATTTCAAGACACTTCAAAGCCCTCCGATGGTAATGGTCTAGTTGTTCAACAAAAAGCCTAATCTAACAGAACTCTTTTTAATAGAAAAGGGTGCACGGTGCATTGGATGTGTATTTCTGTTGCATTCTAGCGTAAGCATTGATGTTTAGTTTGCTACTGCTTGCATTTGCAAGTTACAAGCACCCTGAACTCTGTTTTTCAGAAATGAAAAATAGTAATTGACAATTTTCCCATGAACTAAAGGATCTTGATTCTCACTAAGTGAATAATTTATTTAGCAGAGTTGTACATAGTATACTATGGCAAAGAAAAATTCTAGCGCTAATAGTGAGTGCGCTATTCCACTTTAACTACATTACGATAGTAAAGCATGATTTGGCTTTTGTTGACTGTTGTGTTTGCATTCATTCTTTAGTTTTCCTTTTCCCACTGCATAGCTTTGAACTTTTATGAACGAATCCAGTTTCTATAAAGCATAGTAAACTTAAACTCAACTCTATTACGCATAGCATGTACCTACACTTATACTACAGTATTCCAATTCCATTGCAGACTTACTCAGCGGTGATCATGACAGGACAGCCGATCCATCTGTGATTACCATTGACATTATACTCTGTCCAATAGATAGATAACCTAGAATCGTAATGACAATCCCTTAGCTGATAAATAAATAGATGACTAGATGCTAAAACTTGTTTTCTTTATTCCATACACATTCTACACTTAATAATATTTCTTTCCTTCATTCCAAGCAAGTTTACTAGTTTGCTTATTGCTTGCTCATTTTTTGAGTTGGTTGTTAGCATTTCGCTTCACATGTACTCACCACATAGAATGCGTGGCAAAACCATTTACACGTAGATAATCAGTGCTTATACGGCATGGTACGTCACAAACTAGGATTTTACCTCATTATCTTCATGAGCTCGCCCGAGAAGTCCCAACTTAACTCAACGAGTGAACGAGACAAGCCAACATTGCACGTTTGTGCACAAAAATCATACACATATCCTGTTTCCTGTGTAGCTAATGTCATCGTACTGAGCCCTAGGCTAGGAAGCTAAAAACATACTTGATTTTGTTCATACATTGTACTACTGCATAGGAATACCTAAAGAATTTTAGTATTTGAACAAATACTGATATATTATTTTGCTCTGCCTGTTTTGTTTATGTACAATTCCTTCCTACATTGTGAATGAGCCCTTGCCTTCTATGGATAAATGAATTACGCATGTATTATGTGTGTATTGCATTGTGCATTGCATGACATACCGATGTTAAATAGGATGCTCAGCACGAAGCTATTATGGTACATAGTGAATTGTTTAGCTTACATAAATAATTCAGTATAAGTACAGATATATCCCTTCATCTATGCAAAATGTACGTATACATACAAATATGTCTAGACAAATAGGATGCTCCTCTCTGTTTGCTAATCAGTTTGTTAGTTTTAGTTCGAGGGTAAATTGTATTCCGTAGTTTAATGTATGTGAACGAGGGAGTGAGTCGATCTGTAAAGGTATTTTGACATTTCGTTCATGTAGGAAACATTTTAGGAGAGTATTTAGTGTATTTGGCAGGTTGTATGTTGAATTGGAGTTTTTCATTAACTCACTTTAGTTTTATTACATTTGAGTTGACTAAAGGGTTAGCTGGGCATGTCCTGTTGGTAGACAAATGTAAGTTATGTAGCGTTAGAAGGTAAATAGAACTTATAACAGAATTCAATGCTTTTAAGTATTTAATAGAATGGAATCTAATTCTAATGAAGCTTCATTTCATTGCAACGTAACGCCAAGCAAAACCAAACCAAGCCCTTAGCGTTACTTTAACGAATCCCCCAACTCGGCAATGTGCAATCAACCAAAATGCCACAAAACTAGAAAGAACTCTCTTCTGTGTAGGTCGGAGATAGAAAGTAGTAGTAGCAAGTAGCAACACTTGAGAAGCTTGGGATGTTGTAATTAACTAAATATTTCTGTCGAATTCTTTCCTTTGTAGATAAAATTAGCTACTTTAAGTGGTAAGAGTGTTTGGATACGCAAGTAAAATAAGATCTGTCGCTTTACATTCATTCACAGTCACTATAACGATATAATTGGCTTAGTTAGCCTTCAGCTGTTTTACATTCTAATTAAGCATTGGCATTAACTTGTGTTGAGTAGAGTTGGCTGGCTGTTGGCTGGAAAACTTTGTCTGTGTAGTGCACACACTACATTAAAACGAGGGTTTACGTACTTCTACAGTACACTCAACTATAGTCATTTCAAAGAAAACTCCCATAAACTGATTTAATGAACGGAGAATGAAGAGAGTTTGCAAAGATAGCTATAAAATTTTTAATATCTCCTCCCTTCTAATTTATTCATACTCACACTATAGACAAAAGTTTGCCTGCAGAGGTTTAAGTCACTAAAGCAAGTATCTACTACCTAACTACTAGTACCTACCTACCAAAACCTCATAAAGCACGCTTATTTAATATTGGCCTTGAGAATTTTTAGCTTTTGAATAAATAAACAAAAAAGACTATTTTCTCACTGTGAAATATTAACAAGCTTTATGTATTCGGTCCCTGTCTCTTTATCTGCAGTTTTAGTGCAATAGAGCTTTGTGAATTACCACTATGAATGAGAAGTAGATGTGAAGGAGGAATGTGAAGTGCATTTAGAATGTAGGTAGTACTATTGGTAGAAGTTACGTTAGGTACTTTACGTACCTAATATTATGCATATGAAATTAAAACAGGAACTAGTCTACTACAATTCACATTCACATGTACTATCTATATAGTGCAGGCTAAACTATCTGTAAATGTAGTCATACATTTTTGATGATAATGATTCATTACCATTGCATTGCAGATTGCAGCTTCGTAGTAAATGTGTACCTACGACCTACACTATGGACATAGTAATAATAACGCTAACATATTCAGTTAGATAGTTCAGCTCATATCAGAATCAGACTTGAGGCTCATTCATGAATTCTCTCTTTTATCCCTGTGAACATAGCTTGACTAATTCGTATAAGAGATATGTACTATTTCTTTATAAATGTTTTATATCTGGGATTCATAAGCAGAAACATTCGTTTCGTTGCAATGCGGTAGTTTCATCCTTTTCCCATTCGTTAACTTTATTCTGTACATATGTAACTTCGTCTATTCGTATACTATTTATCTACCATACTGAATTTTCTATCAATTTACATATCTATCACATTAATTTCATCTTTAAAATGCTTAATCGACTTCTATTTTTGCTTTACCAACTGCGACGTAAATTTTTTCCTCATAAGTACACGATGGTGCCTTGACTGATATTGGTAAACAAGTTCGTGTACTATCCATTGTTATTTCAAACTCCTTTCGATGCACCCAAACCAAATATTGAATGTTAATCTACTCCAAATTCTTATTCTGAGTTACTCTTTTTAATTTACATATCACACAAATAAAATACAAGAGAGTATATAACCTATTTGTTGTAATGATTGTTATTTTATCGGCAAGGAAAAAAAGTCAAAAGGAATTGATAAAATTATTGCCCAGGCGAATTTGTAAATTAGTATGCCTACAGGATAGCTAGAGATGATTGTTTTTTTGAAGTACTTATCTGTAATTCTTAAGCAGCATCAATTTACAAATATAACTTTATATCATTAAGTTTCAACATCGTAGATGTTTATGATGCTAGGAAGCATAATTCCCATCTATTGGCAACACTTGACATATATATTTGCACATTGACATGCGTATAAGCTGTATTCCATTTATTTAACCCACTACTAGTGTAAAGAAGATTAGACATTACCACGAGCGTATAGTTGTATAAATGATTGTATTAGCCAGCAACATGCATCGTCTGGTTTCGGTTATTGCTTACAATTTGTTAGGAAGATTATCGTTTCATTTCATACTGCTGATGTAGCTACTTAAATAGTAACTGCAATGCAGAATGCAGTATATTAGTCAAGCGGACTAATGGCATTGGGTTTTGAGACTTATGTAGTACACACATGCCAAATACCTACTTAGTATGAACGTGGAGAAGCACGCTAAATCTAAATCTCTGAAAGTGTCCTACTCGTTTTATGGCGTGGCTGGCGTGGTACGGCTTGAATGCCTGGTAGTGGTACTGGTAGTGGTACTGGTACTAGATGAATCGGATTTCATTGCATTCTGAAAAATGTCACTTCTTGCTGTCAGACTTGGTTTACAGTGGAGTTGACATCGAATTAGCAATATACGAAAAACGGAAGGGAGACATTTGTTCACACTTTCAGCCTTACGTCATCAGATACTAGATTCCTACGTAAGTTGTGAGTATTCGAAGGCAGGAAGCCACAGAGGCATATGTCTTAGACTTAGATCCATAAGGAATCCCACAATATTCTAAGCTGCATAAGAGAAATCACGTTTTATTACTGTATCCTGAATAACACTGTGATATATTATGAACTATGCAACATTCTAATTTATAATTCATAAGTAGATGTAGGCGTAGTATCTCAAGGCAAGGTACTTATTTTGTAACTAAAGATTTTATGCGCAGTGCATATAGTTATTCGAGAAATTATGCTTATATCAAATGGGGGTTTTAACACCCATTATTGCTTGGGCTTACAGATTTTGAGTTAAGGCTGACTATAGAGTTTTCCTACATCAAATAAAATACGTAGTCGTAACCGGAACAGGATTATTATTATCGTGTTGAAGTTTGTTAACTTCTTGTCTGTAATTTATTGTTGTGTGCATACATAATGACTTTATTATTTATTACATTAAAAGCAGGCTGACAAGTTGACCTTTATTGTTGCAATTTGAGAAATAGTTGAAAAATAACAATAAGACCATTTGTATAGATATGTAGCGTTGCATTACACACTTACTATTCTCAAATGAAGAATAAAAGGGACAGAGACTTGTTATTTTTGCTATCTTAGCCGTATGTATGCACAAACACAGAGAAAAACAAAGTCGTAGCTGTAAATTAGTATAAAGTTTCAAAAAAGAGGCGAAAGTCTTGGTTTAGCTGGTTTCAATTACACTAACAATGTCGTAAAATGAATTACTATATCATATCCACTTATGGGATTATTCTGAAAAAAGATCCGAGTAAACAACATAATACGTCTACACAATTCTTGTAATGACAATGTACTATACAGATATTATATTTGAGTAAGTAAACGAATGCTACTTAGGTTCATAGTGTTTGTAACTTCACTTCTAGTTAGGAACGTCGGTTAACAACACGAATACCCATCGAGTTAGATCACATTGCATAAATTCCCTTCACACACACAAGTCAGAGTCATGTCTTTCTCGTCAGCGTCAGAGTAAGTATTACTTATGTAGGAAAGGTACCTAAAATATTTGTATATAGAAGCCTATAGGCTAACTACATGGAGAATAATGTTTGTATATACTTTAGTGTTAAGTATCAGATTCTCAATCTCAATTTTCGTTTTCTATAGCTCCTATACCCAATCCCAACATGAAATATGCCCAATAAAGTGAACATATGTGTTAAAATAAGTTGGACTGTCAATGAGAGTGCATGTATGGATGTCATGCATAGCATAGCCTTCCTTACTGCTCAAGTTATGGTTAACGTTCCTCTAACTGTTATAGTATAACACAGACCAGTGAAAAGAAGTGAAGCCTACTGAAGTCATGGCAAGCAAAGCAAGTCATTTATTAGGATTTGGAACTTACTATTATATTAGCTTTTCGCTACGTTATGTACATCAGGATACGGATTTTAGTGCTCGGGGTCTTTCTCTTTACTTACAATTAGGTCCTCTATATTTTCTTTACCATTTACAGCCTCTATGTATCATTAAGTATTGATAGTTACTTGGTTTGGCTGACTAAAATCGTAGATCTACCTAAGTAAGCAACCTACATACGTATCTATACGTTAGTTAGTAGCTGATGAAGCTGAAGTTGAGTCAAAAGGCGGAATCGTAGTAAGTATTCCTTTAGGAGCTGGCTGAAATGAACTCACATTGAATCATTTGCCTCTCCTGTCTTACGTTTAGCACTTAAAACACACGTTTTCCCGTCAGTCCCTTTGCGGTGTGTCATGGATTATATTGCACATTGATATATTTGGGTTCATCCCATTACCATTACTTTGCATCGCTCTGCCTCTCTGTTAAATTTCATTCCATTACCTACTTAACTTAGTTATTCCATATCCTATTATCCTACATATCTAGCTATGATGTCTGTAACGTACCTAATTGTAAGTAACATAACAGTATAAGCTGGTTTCTTCCAGCTCGGCGAGTTTTACATCTGCAGGCTAACTTTGCTCTTTACTGCAATTTTTCCCTGGTTCTGATCGCACAGCAAAATCCAAACTTATTTCTAAGCAACAGTAATTATCACTATATGTACATGCATTGTATTTTTTGACTCACTGTTGTATGTAAATGTTCATGATCAAAATCTGGTTTGTTTTTGTTTGTTTATGTGACGTAAATTATGTGTGCTGCGCTTAATGTCAATTTTGGAATGCAGAAGGACAATATATAGTGGGAAGTGAAATATTTATAGTGAAACTAAACAAAGACATTGACATAACAATCCTGCGGCTCTATCTGTACATTTACATTATCCTTTTGGTATTATCCACATCTGCATAACTTACGTTACAACACGCGGCATCGGTTTCATTTGTAAACTGGAGATGAAAAGAGGGTGTATTTTTTGCACATTTGAGTCCTTTCCTGGAATGAGGCACACATACCAATACTAGTGCCATATAAATAGGAAGCCATAGAATGCGCTCTACTTTGTAGTACATATATAAGTTTAGCACAGAATAGGACGGGTAGACTTTACTTACCCAAACCCAACTGAAATCAGAAGAGCATGTGTATATATCTGTAGTAAGTGGGATAGAGAAAAAGTAGTGTACTGTAATATGTAATGTATGTTCTCTGTATGTAGTACAGTAAAGTAGGAGAGTCATATTATATAGTCATCTCGCCTCATCCCATTTCCAGTCTCATCTGTTACACTGCAGTGTGCAGTGCGTTCCTCGACATTCTCCTCGCCATCCGCATTTAATCTAATCCACGGCGATGCCAGGCTTAATAGAGCAGCCCAAGCTAAAGCTAAGCAAACTAGCGTGCGTTGTGCCTATACTAACTACGTAACAAGGAGCACGGAACTTGTCCGTATTCGTATGTATTTCTTTCAGTGCCTTTGCCTTGCCTTGCCTTGACTCTTCTTGTTTTGGTATTGAAATTTCTTAACTTAGCATCCTAACTCCGTCAGCTTTCACTTCAGTACCCAAGTGCAATGCTCTAATGGTAACACTAAATTTCTTCATTATCATTAAGAGCGACGGACGGGCAGCAAGCATCCAGTTCAACATACTATGTAGTAGTAGTTTTTCAAGTCTTGCTCTCTTTCTCACTCTCTTCTTTTTCGTAGTCACACTTGTGAATTCCTATTAAAAATACATAAAGTCAACGTGCCCCTTCTAATCAGTACTGGAGTATTTTTGCCTTCTACTTTTTCAGTTCCCAACTCATCGCCAGTTTTAGAAAATTAAATTATTTCTCCAGAAAGAGTTTGTATTTAGTTTGTAGTCTGTTCCTTGGTACCCACTGGCAAACTGTGATGAAAGGTGTACTGTACTGCACGCGCCAGACCAGGCCAGGATGTGTTCGTGTTTCTTCTAAATTGCTACATACTTAATTCAGTTTTCAGTTACTGGAGTGGCTTGCCTTAATATTCTTCAGTGCATATATAAACTCCAGTTTCAGTTTGCATCAAGACATGCAAACTTTTTGTAAAGTTTTTCGTGTTTTTTTATTTTCTACTTGAAAAGTGAAGTGAAATATGTACAACCGGCTGTGGTGGCGTTGGCGGTGACATTGTAATAAATATATTCTGGATAATACATAAATAACATACACACAAGTACAGATATTATGTTAATTCTAACTAAAGTATGTGAATCTATTACATACACACTTGGATACAATAACACAGACAGACGATACAATCTCGTTTGTGGGATGTTATGTAACACTGTGTTCTAATAAAGAATAGTATAAGGGACTTGGTGTGGCGTGCCACAGTCGTAGATTAAAGTGAACAGGATTCTTTACTCAAGCTCGCTGCTCACCTAGAGCGTTATGTACCAAAATACCAACTATATCTTCAACATACTACTTACGTACGTAAGATATATCTACGCATACGCACCTTTGAGAATTGTTCTATCTATCCTGCTGAGTATTTTAGTTGTAGTTGTGTTGGTTGAACCGTTGCGTCAGTTTCTAAGTAAAATGTATAGCTGTAGCTACAATAGAAAAGAAGTATGAGGTAAAAAGAAAAGTAGAGTAAGACTAAGCGGCCAAAGTAAAGAGTAAAGTCAAGTGAGGCTAAGTGAAGTAGTTCCCTAAGTGAGTACTACAGATATGTGTATAGTAATAGTTAGAGAACAGAAGAAAGTATTAACTATACTGCGGGAAAGAAAGAAAGCGGTGCTCGCAGCAGAAAGATGATAGGAAAAGAAATAAAAGTGACGAGGACTTTGCTCAGACTGTCACTACAATAGCAAAGTTCAAAAAATAATAGTAAGTAACGTGTTCTGCATTTTATATATTTATATACTCCCTATATTGTACACACGTACTTATATCCTGTATCAAAGACATGAGTTTAGCATCACAAAGCTAGTTGTATGACATGGCAAGCTGTGTGACTGTAACTATTACTGTTACTGTACTACTTAGAGCTACTAGAACCTACTATCTACTTGAAGGCTTGGTGTAGTGTGTTGCATTTGTAAGTTACATTACATAATGTCATTGTTAAAGTGTAGTGTGTTTAAGTCGAGTCGACAGAGGGAAAGACACCGCCGACCTAGCGTAACCTCATTGCAGATATAAAAGTGACAACACTTTTTAGATTTGCACTATATTTGTGGCCTGCTGCTTGCTACTACATATATAGATGATAGAGAAAATGTTTCTGAAGGCAAGATCCTGGCTCTGTTCTGTGCGTTAACGTTAAGTTCACTCAGTTGAGCACTGTGACAATTTTTTCGTCTACTCTACTTTACGGTGATCTTTTTCGACACGTGGATGTGGATGCTAGAGTTCAGTTTAAGTTATTGTAGCTTCTAGCGAAATATGTACACAGACGAAGCAAGGAGTGGTTTGGTTTATATTTTGAACTACTCTCCTTATACGTAATTCAGTAGGTATGTCTTTTATAGTAGTATTAAGTAAATAGCTACAATATTGTTTACAATTTGTGCTGAAGCACATTACACACGTGTAGTTGAGTGGTGGTTAGGATAAGAGAAACGAGAGACAGCTGAATATATTCCAAAAGATGTATTACTTCAGGAAACGAAGCTTTCGATTAGGAGACTCTTTCTAAGTATACCGTGTCATAAATGTCTCCTGGAGGAAATTCGTTTTCTATTGTTATTGATTTATAATACCTAAGTTAATACGGACAGTTGAGGGAGTATTCCATTTTACAACGGGATAATACAAAAAGTGCATGTTACGGAAGCAAAGTTTAGGGCTTTAAGTAGAGGGAGGAAGAAGGTGGATTACAAAGTGTTGACACAAAACCTATATCCATGTATAATGCAGGTACATCAAGTACAAGCAGATCGAAGAGGGTGTGTATGTATTCAATTAGATGAAATGGCATTTTATGATTGGATTTTTATTGTAAATGTAAATAAAAGTACATTCTTTGATCAATGTATCAGAGTGGTAGACTTTTCTCTATACTTGATACCGTTCTGACAGCAAAGGAAATCAGATCGAAATTTTCTGATAATGTATAACATTTTATCATTAGTATAGTAGTAGTCACAGGATGTAAAGTAATGAACTTAGCCAATGAAGTCTCCCCAAGGCTAAATAATAAAGGAATACACATTGTACATTAGACTATCTGGGTAATAGCATTAAAATTTAGTACGTATTTGCAAACGGATACTAATTGTATTTAGTACTTTTCGGTGGAGATAGCTCCAGATGTACTCTTATGTATTGAATGTAGATTGCTACAACATAATTGTACCAGTTAAAGTTAAATCGAACAAATTTTGTTTATACTATAGCTGCAGAAGATAGCAGTACCTATGCCAATTCAAGAATCAGAGCAGAATTTAATTTCCTCAATTTAATTCTAAAAATACTGCAGGCGATTCTTTTTTACTTTTTTACTGCGAACTTTCTCCATTTGGCGTAACAGAAATTGCTTTGAGAATGGCAAATTATATTAAAATGCAGGTTAGCCACCGGAAATCGAACTGCCATGCTATCTGTAGTAGTAGTAATAGCGTTTTCAATTTATATTGTAGTATTGTTATTGGCCGATTGTGTGGATTTATGAACTACGCCAATTGCATTAAAATGTACAGTTCCTTCTGAAGTTGATAAATATATACTATAGTGTTAGCGTAAGCTGAATTCAATTCAATGAAATGATAGGATTTGTCTTAATATAGCTTACCTAAGCTGGCGCGGCTGAAGACGAGATTGAATTCTAGGATTGTTACCAATAATATCCCTTGTTGCACATATAGGGATTACCCATATATTGCTATATTTTTTTCTGTGTTCCTATTACTGTTTACAATAAGTATCAAAGACTTTCCAATAACTCTGGGTCCTAGGTTAAATGAAAGTCAAGTTCTAGCTATTGGAGTCGCAATAAAAAAGCGAAAGAAGTTCATTCCTTTTTATGAAATTATCAATGTTTTCGAGATATCTCATCTTGGACTTTTGCGATTGTGTTGATAAGCTTTGCTCTTTTCTAAAGCTTTATTGTCGAATTCCAATCGATTTGCAATTAGATATATCATTTACGTATCAGAGCATATAACTTCGGAATTTCTCGCTGCATTCCATTTTACGTCGTGACAGTTACGTGTGGTACTTATGTATTTGTAATATTAATATACCCTACCCATTCTATGGTATACACAATAACACTGAGAGTTAATGTATGTACACCTAATATACTATATTGCATAACATAACTAACACTATGACCCATTAAATAATATTTAGTAGTGCAGTTATCTTTAGATGAACTATATTCACGTACAAGCAACTTTGTATTGTTACTTATTTCTCGGTTTTGTCTGCAGTCGAGCGAAGCGGAGGCATTCGCTAATTCACTTTCATAACTAATGACTAGAATACAGGAGCAATGGATCCGGAGTGTATTGTTTCCAGAATATATAAACGCTAGCACAGATTTCTGAGATATATAATATGCTGTACTAAAGACCATAACACATGCTTGTTCCACTCTTGAATGAGATGTGATTGTGTCTATAAAAGAGGCCATTTGTCGAAATACACTATTTTAGAAATTCAATTTTCTGTGTATTATGTACTATATCCCGGATTTCTAAAATTAGAACCCGGGTTTCAATGTAATGACGCAAACCTAAAGAGACAAATCTTGTCCTGCACATTTTGTGTTAATTGTACCATTTTTACATTTCTTTATATTTACTAAGTAGGGCAATTAGTACATTATCATTAAAACTAGCTTATGTAGTAGGGGTAAATAGTCGAATTAATACCCCAGGGGCACATTTTCGAAAAACATGGGGCATGTAAGTATATAAGGTATAATTTAATACTTATAGTAGTAAGTACAAGAATGTGCCTACATAGTAACATCACTGTAGAAAATGTATTAGCAGTTTGTGAATTTGAACGGAAACATTACAGCGTATGAAAGGAGAATACTGGTAGAATTCTGTAGTTGTGCATATTGTGAAGACGAGAACGAGTGAGCTATCAACATTCAATTGGGAAGCTTTAGAATCGTAGAAGACAGGAAAGTCTTGATTCAGACAAGGTTCGTTGAATTTCATTACGAAACGCGAACAGTTAAAGAGAGTCACATAAATATAGGAATAATTCCATTGCCTGGCCAAAATTTGAAGCTCTAGGATATTCATAAAGGATCACAAAGTGCTTGCACGGCAAAGTATTATATTACATCACATAATATTCTACGATCTACATACCTAAGCATCTCACTAGCTAGGTAAATAGCTCACAATAGTCAACGTGTCTATTTTATGTATTATAATTTAAGTATCTAGTTCTTCTGGCTATAGCTATGTAGACCGGGTCTGTATCTGTACTTACTTACGTTAGGTAAGTATATGGAAGTTTATTTCCGTGGAATAGTTGATGTTGATGGAGCTACTATGGTGCACGCTTGTAAACACGTTCAAACTTTGAGCTGTAGTGTAGTATAAAGTGTAGCTACATAAATCCTTTACTTTATTTCATTTCACGTAGCTGAAGCTGTATTTTCCTAACTAGGAAGGTATCTAGGTAGAGAATGTCTAGTATAATATTTACATGAAGGCATGTATTTGAATAGGAAATTTCAGGGGGATAACTAATGATATGTTTGAGGAAGGATAGGATACTCGGTTAGAGTAAGAGTAGAGCAACCAGACCGGAGAGAGAAAGACATAAGCAGGGGAGAAAGAGAGAAGCTACATAGATTTGCTTGGCCAACTGAACTCATGGCCTTTGTGCATTCAGGAATGAATACAAAGTTGAGCTGGTGAGTGAGGAAGCATGCATTCATTCAAAGGAAAAGGTATTTTTCAACTTTCTCCAGCTTTATGTGTTGGAATGTGATATAAATTTGGGTTAAATTGCAATGTTCTCACAACATGAGCTGTAATATAGTATTTGTAGTCAAACTAAGAGCCAGTTGGGTTCCAGCTCCAATGTTCCAAGGTAGGACTAGGACTAGGAAACGCAGGAGATGAAGTGCTTTCATCCAGAAGATTGCTTTTTATAATGCAGATTCAAATTCTCACGTAAATACTACTACAAGCCAAACTAAACTAAATTATATTGACGTAGGTACCTATAAGTAGTCACCTACTGACATACCTGGAATAGTTCCCGATTCCTATGAATCTATTCAAATTGGTGGTGTTAGACAAATATTAAAGATGAATTTAGTTTCCTAGTAAGTAGCTACAGATATAGCTAGCCCAAAATAAGTATTCCTCGTAGAGTTGCAAACTAACGATTAATGGTGGATGAGAAAGTTGAAGTTGAAATGCAAATTGTGATATACTGTACTCTGCCATACACAAAATGAAAATCTACAATAACGTGTTAAAGGAGATTTGCATACCTTCTGTAGGTGTATCCAAACCCAAAGAAGCAGAGTGTGCGATTGACTTACACCTAAGTACTATAAAGCAAAAGAGTCAGCAGGCCTGTAAGTCAGAACCAGAGAAGACCATATCACGTAGGCTTGTAGAAAATAAATTGGCGCTATTGACTGCCCTATTCCATAGAATTTGCGAAAGCTATTTATTAGCTAGAGATGAAAAGTGGGTGTGATTTTTGGGTTACTCTGTCTGAATTGGCTTATGATTTGCAGTGAAATTGGAAAAAGGAAAGCCTGCTGGGTTCAGGGAAATTAGAGATACATTTATATTCGTCAATACCAACGTAAAATCATTAGGATATACGAATTTATACGATAAAGTATGTAAGTCTTTGTGTGCTTATTTCCAACTAGCCTAATTTATAATACCAAGAATATTGTAATGGAAAACAAGCTGTATTGCTTGGTACGTACTAAGTAAGCTAAGATAATTGTATTCTATTTTGGGATGAAATGCTCTACATTTTTGTCTACGATTTTACGTGTTGGTTTACGATATTGTATAGTGGATACATTTTTGTCTTTAGTTGCTCCAAGGAAATGCTTATGCAAACAAATGTAAAACTTCTATTATTGTACATACTTTAAACTTTATGCAAAGTATAAAAATATATTCGCAACAAATTACAGAAATACGTTAAAGTCAGTTAAATGGTTAACTTCATTGAGGTCG
>JAQFYC010005174.1:0-15088 GCA_034694165.1 Tomocerus mixtus
ATTTTACTACCTACCGGATAAGTAACATTAGTTCCGTGTGTTTACTATATTTGCTATGATAAATTTGTATTTGTAGGACTACACATATTATGATATTTAAACTTGCTAATTTATATTAGTACATTCAGTTGTGTTTAGCATTGAAACGAATTCTAATAGCTGCAGATGGTCTGATCACAGCGTTTTCACATTGTCAGTGTTAAAAGTATAATTAATAGTCAGTTTTCAAAAATTAATTGCTAAGAAAGTGAAAAAGTGTAACAAAGTAGTAATATTATGTTTTGTTTGTATTACAGAAACCAAAGCAAGATTTAAGATTGGAGAAAGCCATGGACCTACTTAATATTGGCAAAGTGAAAGAGGGTCACTAACTATTTACGTTTGGTTGAAGAAGCTAAAGACAACATTGACTATTTGACATTAACTAATTACACAAAAACCGAAAGAGATCAAATCCTTTGTTATTGAGGAAGCCCGTTTGTTGTTTCCATTTACTGGAAGACTTTCGAATTCTATGGGATCAATAAACAATACAATAGGACGTGTTCACTCTCCCGATACACTCCGCACTACTTCCACCACTATCGTTAACAATTAATCTCCCTTTAATGTGTTAGCCAAGTTACTTAAATTCCTGTTCCGACAAAAACTACTAAACCGCTTTGACAAAACAACATGACTAAAAACGGCATCGAAACTGGAACAATCACAGCCATAGCTATATTTGTAGCAGCGCCCAACAAGACTTCAGAAAGGTTATCAGTTCCTTGTCTACACAATAAGAACATCTTAGAAGTGAATAACTTCTAGCAGAACCAGCAGATCAGAAGTCAGATATTCCCCTTCTGATTTCAACTACATCCCAACAAACCAAGAAAACCCATACCAAAGCAAAAACCAAAACCTACCAAATCGTCAAACGAGCAGAAGAGGAATGATTTCATCTTTCCTTTGGGCTAACCAACGTTAAAGTGAACTACATATTTCGATATTTGGTCAAGAATAATTAAAAGTAAAGCAAGCTGATGAAGTCGCCTCGTTTCTCCGGGAGTTCCAGTAGATGTATATATAGAGCATGCAGTTCCCATATAGAATTGCAGCCGTCGCCACTATAGTTACCTTAGTATTCTTTATAAAATTCCTATGGAGAGCTGCTCCTGAAGGTAAATAATATTTAATTACCCACTTTAATTATATATTTTTGTATATAAATCTTTTGATGTATGAAATTACATTATTTATTTATACGCGTTTTTGCAGAAGAAGATCGAGAATCGAAAATCTTGAGACTCCTCGCAACTTTAGAAACTCATGTGACAGAATATGAAGCTGCGATACGATCACTCCGTAGTGAAATGGTTCTGGCAAGAGTAGACGCTTATCAATACGGTGGCAACACCATAACGGGGAAAGATGGCAAGAAAATAATTGACACTCCGAGTCTCCTTAGTCGAAATCGCCTTAAAATTGTCACCATGTTTGCTGCCTTGCCCCACCTTTTGGACTATGACGATGCACTGACACCTGCTTTGTCCATGGGCAAAGAACGTGATGGAGGTAACAGTTATGAAATTATTAAGTTAATTTCCACTTTCATTTTCTGCTAAGTAATTATGTAGTAAGTAGTACTATTCAGATATATTTATAAGGATTCGTTAACATTCGGTAGCAATAGCAGTCCAAAATCAAAAAGGAGTGATTTCGAGGATTTCTAGAATTAACTTATTATTTAATAATAGCTTAAGTAAAGCAGGAAATTTTTCTTATGATTAATTCCACAGGAATCAGAATACGATTCGATTTAATTTAAAGCTTTTATTTACTTACGTAAAAGTATAGTTAGGCTTAGAAATGCAAAGGTAACTAGTTTACTTTTGCATTACCTGAAACAATGCTAAGTTTTTCGAATAAATGATGTAATACAGTGTTATATGTAGTTACTATGCAGAATTGGACTGTAACTGAAATTCTCTGCACTATTTATCTTATGTAGTTTACAGTTACACTGGGTTGTGTTGTAAATTATGACACTTAAGCAAGTTTGGTTGCAGTCTTGCATTATAATCGAATGCATAATGTATGGACATATTTTTATAGCTTAATGAACTGAAGTTGTGTTTAACCCGTTAAACTTATAGTACAGTAGTAGGTGATATTCTGAGACAGAAGAAAGCATGAATAATTCATGCATTTCTTAAGGCCATTCTAAGTATGTACTTAGAATGGCACTGCGTAAAGAAAGTTTGAAACACATTGACATTAATAAAGGGGACGGGATATTATGGATATTGTTTTAGTTATTTATTGCTTACAATTATGGTTACGTTCCGGGTTGTTTTAACAAAATATTTATGTCATGTTTTTGTACCCCTGTTTTCAGTTTCCGTTGTGATTGGGATTCCCACTGTAAAACGTCCAACACAAAGCTACCTTCTTCCAACACTTCAGAATCTAATTAACTCTATGCTTCCTGAGGAGAAAAATGATACGCTCATTATTGTTTTTATTGCTGAGCCAGATGTGTCTTTCGTGCAAAACACGGTTAACTCTATAACTAGACAGTAAGTTCACCAAATATATTATTCAAATTATTTCTTACACGTCTGGCATATTCTACAGCATGGTCGTAGTCGTGACTTGGTTTTACTTTTACTACCTTTTATATTACAGCAAGAATGCTACATTATACACCTGTGTGTTATATAGTACTTGCTTATTTAACATAAAGTATGTGCTTATAAATAAGTAGATAATAATATTATTCATAAAGAATAAATGATTTTGTACATTTTCCTACGTGAATATTCATAATCGACATTTTTATATTAAATGAGCATTTATGTATAATGTGTAACAGAGGAAAGTTTTTATTAAAACATAAAATAGATTATATTTGCTAATTTTCAACTTATCACGTAGCAAATGAATAATTTTTTGGATTTGAATCGTAAAGCGTGGAGAAATGGCAACAATTATATATTTAGAAAAAGTGTTCATAAATGTAAATGTGAAAGTAAATTAACGATGGATGTTTTTCAGATTTAGAAAAGACGTTGAGACCGGGCTGATCGAAATAATAGCCCCTTCGGCAAATTATTATCCAGATTTTAAGCAAATGAAGGGGACGTTAGGTGATTCAGAGGAGAGGACGCGATGGAGGACCAAACAAAACTTGGACTATGCTTATTTAATGATGTATGCTCAAAATCGGGGCACTTATTTTGTTCAACTTGAAGATGATGTGCTCAGTAAAAAAGGTTTTGTTACGACAATGAAGGCTTTCGCCTTAGAAAATACTATAAAGAAACGAGAGTGGTTTATGCTGGATTTTTGTCAGCTTGGATTTATAGGTGAATGAGAACTATTCATATGAAAATTGTAAAAAATTCACATAACTCTTGTGTTACTTGGATTAAATAAATTAATCTTTATATTTATTTTTCTAGGAAAACTATTTAGAAGTTCGGATTTATGGAAACTGATTGAATTTTTTTTACTCTTTCACCAAGACAAGCCAGGAGATTGGCTCTTGTCTCACTTTTTTAGTGTCAAATATTGTAAACTTGATTACACACATGTGAGATTTTTATTATTATATCCTGGAATCCTCATTCAGCAGCTGCTGGCTAAATATTATTTATTCGATGTTGAGAGTCAATATTATTTATTTTCAGAAACGCTGCATACGAGAGCTAAATAAACACTGGATTCACTTTAAGCCTTCCCTATTTCAGCATATTGGAATGGTTTCTTCACTAACAGGAAAAGTTCAAAGATTAAAAGTACGTTCTCCTTATTCCCGTAGATTTTACATTATATATTATAATACTTACACGTACAAGCTATAACCTCAAATAAAAGATCACTTATTTTATATTCTTCCTCCCTCCAGTCTATCCGCTATTTAATGTTATGTTCTGTCTTCTGTCTGTCTGTCAATCTATTCTACATACACTGTGCAATAAAAAAGTTTAAAAGATTCAATAGCTTTTTAGTACTCATGGGATTTCTGGGTTCTTTTAAGTAGGATCGTCAATTTGGAAAGCTGGAACTATTCACCCGACATGACAATCCTCCTGCCAAAGTTGAAAGTACCATAAAGCATTATGGGAAGTTTTCTTTGGACAAAGCTTATGACGGAAAAAACTACTTTTGGGGCTTAGCTCCTGAAGCGGGTGATACTATTAAATTCGCTTTTGTGCCTCCGGTCTCCCTACGCAGGTAAATTTAAATTCCACTTATTTATTAAAATATTCCTCAATCAAACTCCCTTTTCTTTTTCCACAAAGCTCAAACGTATTTTTCCTTTTTTTCTTAGCTACCGATTTATAAGCGGTAATGCTGAACACCCTTCAGATAAACTTCACAATGCCACATTAGAAGTTATGCCAGCTAAGCCGGTGAAAACTACTGACGCCTACGCAGTAACCAAAGATGGTTATTTCGTCATTGGTAACAATTTCCATAATTTATTTAATCATAACTTAAAAGGTCTCTAGTTTATGTACGAAATAATGCCAGTATTTTAGGGGAAACAACAAATTGGAAAGTCTTCTTTGTAAACGCAACAATAATATTTTATTTTTGGTTTAGACGAATTCGACGACTTGGGAGTACTTGATGCATCATTTCCAAGTGTATTCAATCCTGTTGCATCCGTCCGTATAACATTGAAAAATGCCAGTGAAAATTGGGTCATTCTTAGTGAGGTGAGCGTCTCGTCCATAAAATTAACTACAATTATGCAAAACAATTCAAAAATTATAAATTCTTTTACGCTGTCATTTTTCAGATTCTTCTAGAAGAAATCTAAATGTGAGCTTTATGTGTATCAATGGAAAACGTAACGTCTGTATAAAAGATACGTACTACTTGTTATTCATCCTTCAAATCTATTTCTATCAAATCAACCGACTTATTGAAACTGGAAGGGATATTAACAAACAAGTGACACGAAGATAAATGTTATTATGTAATTTATATTTAAAAGTGCTTATCCGACATTTATTTGCAAAAAGTATTGAGAAATCAAATCGGAATTATGAATTAGTAATAAGTGTAGTTAAAGTTAAAATCAATCCTTTTGCATTTACAGTTGAAGTACCTTTTTACTTAACATAGAACATACCATGTGAATTTGAAAACTGAGTGCTACATAATATGCTGAATTGTCTATAGATATGCATTTATACTGTACAATAAGAAATATTTATACTTACTTTGACTTTATAAATCAAATATACTACAATACAATGTACACGTACCTCATTTATTACACTTACTAACCTTTCTCACCGTTGTATTTTGCAATAGTTTTGTGTAACGTCGACTTACCAAACAGTAATTTTTGTACTTGAAAACATTTCACTGATTCTTTGTAAAAACAATTTATGTACTAGTTGGTAAATATTCAAAGCGAAGTCTGAGATGATTAAAAGACACCATCAAATTATAAACCCTAACAAAAAACTTAATTTATCATCATTTATCTTAGATAAATATATATTAAATGCACTTGTTACTATACGTACTGGAGATATGTCAAAAACCTCGACAGGAATGTTTCATGGAATATCTTCCCAGGAAAATAAATGAATATTTTTGTAAGTCATATTTTACATCATACGTAACATAATGTTAACAAAAGTCATTCTAAATAGCGTAAGATCTCCCTAATGCAATTGGTTGGACATTTTGCCATTCGAAATCAATAAGCTTATAAAAATGGAATAACGAAAAATATATTAGCAGACCAATTAGAAAGAATAATTGCCATATAAATTTAAATAATTGAAAATGGATTCGATTTTGTTTACAGTATTTTACTTTATTTAGTCAGTACAGATATCAATGGTCATTCATAATTTTTACATTTCCTTTTACATCTAATCGCTAATTCAGCTTGTATTATATTACTTCCGTTTTTTGCTAAACACTTGGAGATACAATGTTGAGAGAATTTATTTTAAATTATACTTTTATATTTTTGGTAGTACATTTTCCATTGTGTGAGACACTGAATATTTTATTTTCACCAGGAAATAAATCTGTAGTAGATTAGGGCGTCGACGTCGACGATTCCTTATTTCTGCATCCAGTAGTTATAATTGTTTGACGAACGCAGTTTAATTTTAATTCAATATTATACAACTAGGTAGGTATTTATTTATGCTTGATGTTCACTGCATAATTACATAGTAATTTAGTAGGTACCAAATTAGCATAGGGATTTGATTTTAAATATATTACTAGTTACTAATATATTTTTATCCTGTTCTTGATTAGGATTAACTTAACATTAGATTACAAAGTATTTATGCTCGTGATTAAATCGGAAATCTGTCTGTATCAATTTAACTGATGAGAATACATAACAGCGCTTCCTACTATGACTGACGAACATTGGTATGTATTAGTAAAATTACATAGAATTTAACAGTTTATTTAAGGAAACTGTTTTATTTAGAATTACTTAGTGCCTGTAGTTGAGTGGACAGGAAAATAGTAGCTAACGAAATAGTAAATGCCAGATGTACGTACAATATATTATTACAACATGCACTAAGTGTACCCCTGCCCACTGGACTTCATTGTTACGTATTTATATTCAGCAACTGTCATTTCAATTATTAGAAACTTTTTAGAAGGCAACCTGCGTCCTGTATTTTACAAGTTATTCTATCATTACATAGTAGCTTCTATCTTTGAAATAAAATCCAAATTTTACAATTTTTCGAACAACTCTCTTTAAAATGTATACGTGCACATGTACACATGCATTTTCATTACTTATTTATAGATTTTACACTCTCAATACAATATTTAATTTGCTTTATTCATTAATATTATTCGTATTATATTATTACTACTCATTACTATTACTAATTTTTAGTTCTACAACTATATTTTAATTGACTACCAATAAGGTGAGCGTATTGTTTTACATTTCACACCTTTGATTGATTTACATTACAGATACACTGTAAATAAGAAAAAAGGTGCCAAAGGAGAATAATTAACTCTGGAAGTTATTTTCCAACAAAACCCACGCTATTTACTTTCATATTCATATACTTAGCAGTTTCATATATTTACATAGCATTTGTTAATTTCAAGTACAATTTATTTATTTCTCATGCCTTGAGGAAGGGTAATTATAAATATAATTGTAATTTATGTAACTATAAAAATATATAACAAACCAACAACAAATAAACTGAGCTACTAAATTGAGATTTTTATCAAGATTTGGATATTAATAACAGATTGTAGGATGCATGTTCCTGTTTATTAATTTTTGTTTTAAATTTTGTATGCTAACTAGTTATCTGTGTACTTAACGCTAAGTTGACCTATTTCTATTTTATTTCATTTTATTCTGGAAAGCATACACGATTACTAACTTTACGACTTACAATTACGAACTATTCAAAGGCAGCTACGTCTTTCCATTAAAATGTTACCCTACATGACTCCTAAATCTAAATATCATGGATTAACTAAAGGAAGATCGGTAATCTTAATTGATAAATGTAATATCATTATAATTTTAGCTGATTACTTGTACCAATATATACTTGGAGTTGAATATAGTACCATTGTACCATAAATCTGATATATACTATTAGCTAATATAAAGTTTTCCTACCCTTATTTTTTGTAATTCCTTGTGTTGTGTACATATTTACATATTATAATAGGGTTTGAGATTGTTGAGCCAATACTTATAATGGTAGTTGGACTTCATCTTTGCAGAGCCCAACAATTTTTCTTTCGGCTCAAAAATTATTTTACTTGCTAGCTATTCAATACTTTATTTACACGGTATCTGTATGTTTATATATTTGTGTACGGGAGTACACACTGATCGATAGTCATCTAGAAAAGAAGAAACATGTCATTTTTGAATTGAAACGAACTAAAAAATTCGACAAAGTAAATAAGAATTTTCAGGTTAACAAAAATAGACAATATTTCTTATTTAAGACATTAATCTTGATTTTCTTATTAGTTATTGTGCAGTTTCAGTTGAAAATGGGAAATTCAATATTTGCATTAATGTTTTACAAATTAGACATTTTCATAGCACTTTTTTGTCTGAAACAATCGTGAGATTTTGAAATTGTTTTTATTTTGTTGTGATGGCTGCCTATAATTTTCTTTAGGCTTATTTGCTTTATCCCAAATAAAGTAGCTAAAGCGTTTTAATTATACATACATATATCTGAGTTACAATTATTTATATACTAATTTGCAGTATTTTTAATTCAAATTATAATAAAGTATGTAGCATATATAGTATCTACTTCGTATTTGATTTAAATATTTAACCATCCTTATTTTGATTATTTAGTTCGTTTAATTTTTATCTAAAGTTTAATTCAGATCAGATCATGTAGTATATGTTTAGTAAGAGATTCTTTTGTTAACGAAATTATACTTGTAGTTCGTAGTAAATTCTCATTACACATAGTATGGTTCCACTACTAATTGTAAGAATACTTATTTAGTTATAGGATAAGCGTACCATGTCGGCACTATTGCAATGTACATTAAAGTATATATTTTAATTGCAATTTCTATATTCCTATGTCGTTAATTTTTCTTATGTTAGAAGGTTATTATTTATTTAATCTCCGCTAAGCTACTCTTTGTAAATACCCATTCATTATATGTGGTTGTACCAACTAAATCACAACAAAATCAACGGAATGTCCACTTATCGTCACTTAATTTTAAATATGTACCTATGGCTTATGTAGACATTTTAATTTGTATCGAAATAGGTTAATGAAAGATAAATGTGCTGAAGAAATAACTACATCTTTTATAATTTAATAACGAAATGAAACTTATATTGGTACTCTTTACGCGACAGTGAATAATTTTTCTGATAAATAATGGCAAACATATTTTTCAATGGAAATTTTTCAATGACATTCATAATTGCTGTTTCATTCCCTACTGGCAGGCTAATTTGATAAGTATCTAAACCTTGAAGTTATCTATTTTTTAAATAAATAACTATAATTGTCATTTTTCTGTTTTTGAAAATTAAATGCCTCAGTATGACTAAATATTGAGAGCTGATATATTGCTTTCATTATTACATATATACATACATTGTAGTGATATTGGGACTATTTCCTTCTGTACATATTCTTTACTTTACTACTACTACTTACTACATATTATGTTCATTGAAATTGAAATGGGTCTATTTCATTTATTGCAATTTATTACCATTAAGTTACAGGATTTCCACTTCCACTACCTAGTTCATTTTAACAGCAATGCCTACATTCTTAGAGGAATAATAATAAGTAGGTAGTTAACGAAATTATAAAAAAGGAATCATCATTTTTATAGTTCCGCCACTAGCCAAATCAAATAATTATATTGGCATTCCCTTGACGAAAATTTGCTTAGTTACTTTCCACATATCTATAAAACTCATATTTGTGAAATATTTAATTAGTTAAGTATTTGTAATTTTATGGCACCCGCATCGGCTGTAGTAGTACTGTTGAGAAAACAATGCTTTGGGAAATCTTTTGTAGATGTATAAAGTTTCTCAACAATGGCTGTTATTTTGCATTATTAAGTACAATGCATCCAAAAAAGTATTGTTGTCATTGAAGATGCGTAGAATAATGTAAATATATATTCAGCTTTGGAATATTATTTGAAGGAAAGTTAGTCATGTTATGCAAAACGTGAAGAAGACAATGACAATGGCCCGTTAATCAGATCTGGAAAAAATGGAATATAACACGGTAGGATTATGTGAAATTCCTGAGTGTAATTCTCTGTGGTTTCACATTATATTTTATGGCACTAACACTTTGGTCTGGTATGTAAGGAGATTTCCAGATGAGGACAACCTACGTTATTACATATTTATATCCAATAATGTTAACTATTTATCATACAATATAATAGTAATATAAATAAGTTGAATAATGTTTGTAATATGTGCTCTGTCTGCCTTAAAATATAGAATTAATGTTGTACAATTAATACTCTCAAGTTTGAGTTCATAAACAATTTTAATTGCCTACAACATCATAGTTGACCATTTTACAATTATACTTATTGATTAGTTAGTTAGCATGACTTAGTTAATTATTTAATTGAGAATACGAAGTTGTGCTGTGTATATTTATCATAGGTACACAGTCGGAGCTATTTTTAATTTAAATCGATTAAAATAATTAATTCGAAGAAGTATTGATGTATCGACTTGTATGATTCTTATAGTATTTAAATCTTTTCGTGTAACGTCAGATCTATTTATAATTTACATTTTATTAATTCACACTGCTTCAAGTTGTAGAGATTCTTGCAATTAAAATCTATTATACTATATTTCCATGTTGAAATATACAAGTTGATCTACGAATTTATTTACGCGTCAGATTCCTTTAGTGTTTCAAGCTTTGCTAGGTCAATCTCCTCTGGAGTAACAGGACTTTCATTACTTTCCCCAAGAGAAATTCGGGAGCGTTTGTCCTTATCTTCTATTTCCAAACTGGATTTTTTAGGGGAAATAGTCGAAGATGGCTTAGGTGCTGACTTCTGAGTGACAACTTGAGGCGAGACTTTTGCAAACATCAGTGGCGGAGTGGGAACTTCTTCTTCGGACTCCTCTTCCTCCTCAACTTCCTCTACTTTCACCGCAGCTTTGTCCTCTACCGGTTCTTGGTCAGATTTTGAAACTTCTGGAGGAGGCTTTTCCAATTCAGGTGTAACTGCCGCAGCTTTCGGTTCTTCTTTTGTTTCTGGCACAACTTCAGCTGCAGGAGGAGCTTCTGGAGCGCTATCTGGCTCATCAGTTGGTTCCGCATTGGAGAAATCTGCAAAGTTTGCAAATGATTCTTCTTCAGCGGGATCGTCCAGTGGCTTCTGACTTTCAAACTGGGTGACCGGTTCCTCTGCCGGGGAGACCTCAGCCGTTTCTGCTTCTTCCGCTTCCTTTCTTCCGTCAGATTCTCTATCGGAGTCAGGGAAGCCTTTATGTTCCTCTGACATTGGTGTAGCTGCTGTGATTACGATTTCTGCGATGTACAGACCAGCATCTCCCGTTGCACCCTTTTTCAAACGAAAATAACATTGTTAATATTTTCAAATAATTTACAACTGAAAACTGAAACTAATAAAAAGTTAAACCAAACAACAAATTCATAAGTGTTTAAAAATAACAATAGTTTTTTTAATTTTAGCATGAGTATTAATTCCCGTACTTCATCTTCCTCCACGTTTTCTTCAGGCTCCGGTTCGGTAATCGAAATTGTTACGTCTTGAGAGAAAAGAAAGGGAATGATTAGTAAGGTTTGCAATTAGTAGCATGCATAGATAAAATATATATATGTACTATTTGCATTATATTAAAGATCCAAAACTGTATGGATTGCCTACTAAATTACAATTTGCACCATTCTATCAATTAAGTCAAGAGCAACTATCACATTAATAGGTAATTATATAAAAACTAAATTACTAAAACACCATTGAAATGCGTATTAGGCCACTTTACCTTATTGTATTGCATTACAAACCTAAATACGCTAGTATGAGTAGGTATCCCGTTAGTAATTTTTATTTTTGTCATCATATTGCAATTGCTTAGTAGCTCTATACTCTATGTATACACAAGCACACAACACAAAATTTCTATGTATTTATATAATAGGAGTTCCTTTGATTGACTTGACTTTGACTTTGACTTTAATATTGAATTGGAATGAGACAATAAAAAATTATTTGGGTTGCGTTAGAAAATTTAATTAAACGCTTTTTCTAACAGGGTGCTAATGGCAAAACAAATCAAAAGAACCACTATACATATAACTATTCTTAATATAAGTAAATGAAGATTGTCTTAACTTACTGAACAAGACAGTCAAAAAATTTCAATTCCAATTCAACTACTAATACCTACTGTACTTATTTATAGCCACATCATTTTCATTTTCTATGCGCCAAGATTGCAATAAAGATCTTCTAAAAGGCATTTAGCTGAACATTTCTTACCGGGAATTTCATCAATCACAATTATTGGTTCTCCATTTTCTCCAAATTGTGTTTGATATTTTTGTTGTTGATCACTGTTCAATTCCATTTCAAATTGAGGCTTGTTGTAAGAGTAAGAAGCTGCTACAACAGACAATTTTGCATACTTGTACATATAAACAATGCACGATAAGCAAGCTCAACTAATAACATATACACATAAGGTAAGGAGTACACAATACCATTTTTCGGTTTAGAAGTCGCAGCAGCATGTTCAGTTTCAGGTGTTGGTTGTGTTATGATAACTTTCTGTGGAGGTAGCAGGTGTGAAGGAACCTCAGGGGGTGTGTAGGCTGGAGGCTGAATACCAGACTCGGAAATATCTTCTTCATCCTCTTCGTATTCCTCGATATCATCCTATAATTCAAAATTATCATGTTATAACTATAAAAATGCTAAACACATTTCTCAAAATAAAGTTGAATTGAGAAATGAATAAATATATTTGCACACGTGGGAGGTGTAAAGCGTAATCATATTAGCAAAGAGACTGCAATAATGTTTCAAGTAAATAGCATACCTAAGGTGGAACCTCTTCCCACACAATTATTGCCTAACGGTATTGAAGTCGGTTTCTCTTAACTTTCTCCAAGTTTACTTAAGATTACTTTCTCCAACACTACACCATGCTATGAACATCTTGCATGCAAGTAGTTTCAGCCGTTTATTACATCATTTGTAAAAACTACGCCTTTTGACAAAAAATGGAACGGAAAAACGTCTATATAAATATATAAATATGTTCTACATATACACTTAGAATTTTCAATAGGGTCACAGTTGACAATTAAATACCAAATTGTAAAGTTTATTTGTCAACCATACAGGTGGAAATTTTAGCAATTAACCTTGAGAAAGTTAGACAAGGCTAAAGAAATAAATTACCTACAGGCAAACATTTTGTTCGTAAATAGCTTTTGAATATTTTATTATTTGTTCCAGTACTCTGGGCTACAGTGCTAGGTACTACATTCTAATTTATTTCATACTTGGTACGCCAACACATAATATTTACCCAGGATTCGAGATTTATGGTTGGTATGTCATTCCATAAGTGCAATTTAGTACATATACTAGCTACAGGATGAAATGCGAGCACATGAGTCAGAGGTACTTAATGCATGTAGTTTGTCTTAGAATGAGTATAGACAAATGGAGTGACACACTTACCTCTGGTGACAAAGGCTCTCCGTCCCAACGGCATTCTTCAACGACGATGGACGGAAAGAGGCCTTTCATCCCATCATACTCGCCTTCCCACCACCCATCATCCTCATCATGAACAACCTGGAGAAGAGACACAAAACAAACAGAATTAAAATTCTCTTCATATTCCTATTCCTGTCCTACTTATTTCAACATTAGTAATTTTTGATAAAGTACTATTCGTTAGACTACAATTGAAAATGCAGTTAATTAGCTAGGGAAGGTGTCCTAGTTGCTTACCCTTCGAAGTATACGAATTGTTTGGCCTTCATAGAATGACAACTCTTCTGGAGCTGTTGCTTCGTAGTCATATAGTCCTCTGCAAAACTCTCCTTCCGTCTCTGCAAAGCAAACAAAGAGAGAAAAATCGCCAGCATTAGAGAAGTACTGAGTGGTAGGGTATTTTGCCTATGTCTCTCTCCTCTCCTCTCCAGCAACAACCTCACCTTCTCCCTGAAGTTCATTAATAAATGGCGTCGTACCGCCGGAGGAGAGCGTAGTGGTTCCAGCAACTGGCATTTCCTCAGCGGGTAAATTCTGATTGTAGTGATCCTCCGAGTCCAGGTAGCCATTTGTAATGCCATTTGTAGTCACTCCCTCGTTGTCGTTGGCCACAGCGTCCGTTGTCGTCTGTTCCGCATTATTCGACTCCTGTACATAGTAGTCAACAGACGAAAATGAAATCTGAGGTTGTAAAGGATAACCGGCTGCTGAACTACTTCCCTCTTGTTCCACGTAGTTTTGTGGAACGTATCCTTCCTCTCCTTTGTAGTTCCGAGCTCGAACCCATCCGTCACCGTCTCCCTCTCCGATCAAATCCAAATGCTCGTTTTCCACGATACTTAACTCGTCAGGATTTTGGGCCTGAATCCAAAACAGAGTACACCCGTTCAAAACACAAATCCACAAACAACAAAATAATAAATATAGAAATATTAAGTTTTCCTGATTTTCAGTGCACCAGTTCTACATGCTCTTCAGTTCTAAGATGTTTTTTTATTTAATTTACATACTTAATTATAATGGGCAAGACAAGTGTCGTATCAGTAACTCTGTACCATTACATTATTTATATTTAATGTCACATTTATGTGTCAAGTACTAATATTAGCTCAGGTACCACACATAAATCCTTAATTTCTTTCTCTAGTGGCAGTTGCAAATTCTTACATAGATAAAATGAAAATTGTTTATACTAATAGACTCAATAGTACTCGGCTTAATAGGTGTCATAAACACTTGTTATTATGTTCAAAATGCTAGCTACTTAAAATTAGCAACTATTTATTTTTCCCATTTTTGTTTGTTTTAATAAACATTGCTGATACTGTTCAATCGAATACCTACATAAAATATATCCATAACTCTTAATCAAATTTATATAGACTTTCGCCATAGACTTTTTAGAGCGCCTTTACCGAAATGTCAAAGGGCACACAGTGAAAACACATTCAACAGATTAACAGAATATTCAACATACTCAAAGCTATATTTTTCCTTCTAACATGACGACAATGCAATGATAAGCATGAAGATACACTTCCGAGAATAAAAGGTTGACTCACAGCATATGTGTACAAAGCGACGCATTTGGTAATGCCGACATCTCCACCGCCTTGTTCTGCAGACCAAGAGTCTCTTTTAGTGGACTGATTAGCATCCACCGGAGGGGATGCATGTGCAGGCTCCGAACTCTCTGCTCCTTCATCTCCCCAGTCAACATTAATAGGATCGTCCCACGTAGCGGCTAAAGCTTCAATTCTCTTCCTCTCGTTTTCAATTTGTGCTGGGAGGAAACAGAAAATTTTAC
>JAQFYC010005175.1:0-15083 GCA_034694165.1 Tomocerus mixtus
CTTACCATATTATTTTAACTTGCGTTAACATGCATAGTGCAATGAAATTAATCTCTGCCATGTATGTATAATGTTGTTTGCTTAAGAAAGATTTGTTATCATAGCATTATGCTAATAGAAATTCAAGAAGGATGATTAATTGTATTAAGTAGCAAACGATTACCAAAGGGTAACATGGCATTACAATTAAGTTAGAAGTAAATTGTGTCTAATTCTTCAGATGAGCGAAAATTGGAACACTGAAACCCTTAACTCCTGTCCCCTTGAAATACTTACCAATAATGAAAAATTCAGTATCATTAAAAAATCTATGAAAGATGTAGACGCACACACATACCAAGAATACGCCTTTAATATTTATCAACTAAAAAAATATGGTACAAATAAATAAAACTACTATTTAATCATTTAGATTTTGTAATCCTACTGCTATTTGCAGTGCAAAACATATAATAGCTAGATAGCTACATAAGGTGATATGTGGCAAATGCATTAAGTTGTGTTGGTATGTATACATAACGCTTTGAATACCTATGTAATTAAACAATTAATTAATGCTAAATAAATAATTGAAACCATGAAACGCATTCACTCTGTAATAAACATAAACACCAAACCATTTTACTAAATGCATATCATAACACCTTCATTTTGTGCCAAATTATGAAAAGATGCTACACTAATAGATCGCTATGAAGGATGAGATGACAAACAACTTTAAGATTCGAACATTTCTCTAACTAAATAAGTTAGCAGGTAGGAGTTGTCTGATGTCATCCAAAATGAATGTATGAGGTCATTATCAAACTCGTTTACAATACAACGTTTACTTGCGTCTCTTGTGGATATAGACGTCACAGATGTATAGCTTAACATAACTATAGGTCATAGGTAGTTTGCCTGGTAAACAAGTTTCCTAGTTAATGCTTACAACAAAGAGAAGACCTTTATTTATTTACGACAATTCGCTAATGAGAATCTGAAAATACATTTGTCTTGAGACCACAAGTTAAAAAACTAAATACTTTAATTAAATGATATCATTGTTAAAGAAATGAAGCCACAAAGACAAACGGCAAGTTATACACACACTCTATAGCTAAACTATACGGATGTATTATATAGATGCGATTAGTATTTGAGGTGGAAACGACACCATGAATGTCACCGTAAGCATGTTAAATAATTTGAGAATCGACTGGCACGCAAGGAACAAGCCCATTGGAGTCCATAAATTAGATTGTCAACATATAAAGTAGGCACATGAACTAAAACTTTAATTTTCTGATGTTTTGTAATGTAAAGACAACCACAAAAGCATTCCGTGAGAATTTAATACCTTTTGTGCATGCGAGACAAATAAAGTATTCTTTGAACGTCTCTATTTATTCTCTGTTGGTCATGAATTTTTTGATGATTCTGTTGTTACATTTATTTACTCAAATATTTATTTAGGTCGAAATGTCACATTATCTGGAAAATTACGTAGGTTTTAAGCAAAAACAGTTAAGCAAGAAAACCCAAATCCTTTCAAACCCCGAAGTTAAATTTTATCACGCCAACGGCAAACCTGCGCTAGAAGAAGAGGTATACCTAAGAAGACCTTTTTTAGTAGAACAAACCCAAACTTTTGTTATTATTGATTAATTAATTGGCTGAATAAAATTATGTCTCAGTATCATTAGTATCATCAGGAGGTGCTTCTTCAGTAGCGTCTGATTTTTTGGCCTTTCCGGCTTTCTTGCGACGCTTTTCTCCTGACTGCTTTCTTTTGTGTTCACCTTCTCCTGCTGGGTGTTTGGATTTGCCTTTGCCTTTATGTTTCTTAACATGGGGTGCTGCTTGAGGTGGTGGATCCGTATCTACTGTAATATCTGCAATAGTATCATCATTATGCTCCGGAAAATGTACAGGTAACCCAATGGGCTTTTCTGTTTCCGTTTCTTTATCAGCTAACGATTCATCTACTTGAACAATTTTTAATTTCTTTTTTGTTTTAGCTTTTTTAGGCTTTACCTCCCCTGAGGATTTCCTATTATGGTGTTCACCAGAATGCTTCCTATGTTCTTCTTTATCCTTTCCAGAATGTTTTCTATGATGATGCTCAGGCTCAGACTCTTCCTCCGTATCTTTGTCCGTATCTTTTTTTTCCAGGAGCATTTCAGTGAATATTCTCCCAGGGTATTTTTTCACAACCGCAGCTGCATCAAGTGCAGCTTTATTCTGCCCATCTTCTATAGCATCTATAATATCCGTTGATTCACCTTCATCTTGAACTATATCGGCATGAATTCGTCTTTCCAAAGTTTGATATCTCGTATTAAGATATCTGATACCCTATTATACACAAGAAAAAAAACACAATTTAAAAACTTTGTAATCTGTAACTTAACTATTTTACTCAAGTATATTTTGAATCAACAATTACCACATGAAAAAGAGCTGCTATAATCATAACTTTGACTCGGACATTTATATCTTTCCTAAAGTTGACACTGTACCGTTCTGTGGCAACATGAGTAGCATTTTTATCCAACTTTACAATTTTTCCAATATTCATTTTCGTTCCAGAGATTTTGATTTCAAATGAAGCAGGACCAGAGTAACAATTACAACATGGACAGCTCGTCATCCCTACTTTGAGGAGAACTTTGCCCTCGTCGTCTTTAATTTCTACCGAAGGGAAACATTTACATCCGTCAACTAACGTTCCTAAGAGCCCATCTTCCATGTATACATTAACAACCTAGTTATTCGTAGTTACATATTAAACTTAGCAGTAAACTAATCAATTGGTACACAGATTAAATATCATAGTAACTTACATCATTGCAGCACGATCCTTTACAGCTAATTGAAAAAACTCCACCTCCGTCAAAATTCATAACATGAATCTCATAGCTATTAGATCGCCAGAGCATATGCTTTTTCCGCCAACTGGAGATTTTTCCAGCTAAAAATATCCTATCGTCAGCATGATTAAGAATTTGATATCTATAATCCGAGTCATAGCCCATTAACACTAAAATCACAAATTAAGCACACGAATGAATGCACAAATCCACACTGACATCATATACCTTATGTCAAAATACATAAATTAATTTAGTCTACAAACCATCCTCGGGATCTAGTTGCGAATCTACTGTTACAAAGTCCGTAGCAGCTAAAGCTTCTAATCCGGAAGGACATTCGTAAATATCTTGCAAAATCTCGGCTAAGAAAATAATTTGTATACTTAATCAAGTTCTTATCAAATCACTTCTCAATTGGAAACTACATTGTAATTGAAAATGCTGATAATCAGGTAATGATGCCTGGTAATTCAGTACGTTAAAAATTAATTATTACGCAAGACTCCTCCATGAATGTGAACTGAAGCATTACGGTTAATTGTTTCACTAGGATCACCAATGACACCACCATCTATACTAAATAATGAAGCAGATGGTCCCAGGTCAACTGATACCCTCTCGTGGTCATTGTTTCCCGTACCTACAAAGCATTTTGATGATAATATACTTATTGCTCGGATTTGGCTCTGACACGATGCGAATGAAATACGGATAGGTTTGTCAACAAATCAAAATGCTAATGATTTACTTGTTCATAATTCATCTTACGATATAATCGAGCCATTATAAGGATTTCAAACTCACGTACGATCAATATAAAGTAAGAGTTAGTGTGTTTATGTATGTAGTTCAATCTAATCTAAGATCACAGGTCCAAATTTTAGGATTTACTTTTTATAATTTAGTGATATGTTCATTTTATATAGACTAAGGCATTTTGTTTAGATAGTACTTCTAAATATTTGTATGTACATTCACATTGCTCCTGTTTCCAATTCCATAGTATACTTATTACTAAATGCCTATTATGTAAACGCTCTTGCTTACTAGATTAGATTTAGTAAAGCCAATAATTTCAATCTGTTATTGTCCATATTCTCGGTGTCCAGAGCAACTATGAGTCTCATGAGTGAAAGAATTTTTAACCCAAGTATGATAGTAGTCATCATATAGTTATTCTTTTCTGTTCACTTATCCACTACTATCTTTAACAAAACCAATTTTTTTCACCATTTCCTATATTATTAGGTATAGCTAGGTATGTCAAAATTGTATTTCTAATTGTTGTAAACACAATTATTATACTACTACCAACTATTATGCATATATGCATGCGTAGATAAGAACAAAATTAAACATAATTTAATGGAAGGTAATTGTATGAATGAAATAACGGTAAAAGTATGCTTTCCCATGCAAAAGTTGTCATATCGTTTCTACAAATTCTCAATTTTTTTGCTTAAATATGTAGGCACTTATTTTCAGGTACTTGAAGAACTGAAATCGCTGACAATGAAATTGCACATGGTATCAGGTGTCTATTTTGCATTAGTGAACAAACAAGCCTGAATCCAATTATAAGGTGTGCTTGGGTGTGCACAGGGAACGGCTTTCCCATAAACATTACGTGATTGTCTTATGCGGAAGTCAGCATATCAAAAGATAGATAAAAAGTCATAAAATTGGCAGGACCTTTGCAGGTTGACAAGGTAGGCAATGTTATCCCATTAGTGCAGCAATGTGCTGTAAAAATTATGATCGCATTTTTATATAGATAACCTTTAGAGCAGCATTGAGGATTTTACAAAGCCATCATTCTAGTGTGGTAAACATTTTATGAAGAAATCAAGCATTTTTTTAAAATGTGTCTTCTTTATTGTTTTACAGCTCTGTGTTTTCCGTACAATAAATTATGGGGTGCCATTCAAGCACTTTTGTATCATCGCTCAACCAAATCTATCAGAAAATGGATTCGAAAATGGATTGTGAGCCAGATACCATGCCTGCCATGCAATGTGCTTCCTTCGCACAATTAAAACCTTTTGATGCATTGTTTATACCTGTATTGCAGAATATGTCAGCTTTGTCATTGTCAATTTAACAGATAGACACCGAAGGAATCCTTTATTAATAGCTCCAGATTCGACATTCTTTGTCCCCAGTGGAGTGGTCATGGGGCACAGGGAGTTGTACCTTAATAATTTTCACGAGAAAATTCATTGGGCAGACGTGGGCGGTTTGACAGTGAAATGGAGTGAAATGGATTAACATGGATTATTCATCGCTTAGGCAGGCAAGGGTATAAGAGAGCAAAATGACAGTGACACAATTACTACGACTAAGGACATCAATATGAATGGGGAAGAGGGTCCCACGGTTTTGACAATCAAACAAGTCAAAGGTGCTCTATTTTTATTATATCGGGAACTATTATTTCCGTGGCTGTCTTGTTTCGGAGTTACTTTGTAGGATACTTAATTATTAAGCGCACAGTAAGCTCTTAATCTACGCAGCGTAATGTAAGGAAAAAATCTAAAGTTGTATCTGGTTTAGCTACTCCGGCATTTTTAATTGTGTCAATGTGACATCCAAAACAAATTCATGCTAGTTAATGTCCTACATTAAATATATATTTTAACGAATCGTGTAGCATCAATAACATCTATTGAAATTTCATAATTTATGTCCAGTTGTGTCCAATAATGTCCCTTTATTCGTTGCAGCAGAGGAATTTGTTTAGACTCGCACTATTTGCATTATCAAATTCCTAACTATAGGTGATTTAGATGAATTGCTTGATAATTTCCTAACTTAACTGGTATAGTATAGTACAGAATAATGAGTCCTAAAAATAATATACGCACTAAAAGTGAATAAACATAAATAGATAATATTTATTTCATATAAAATGTATTGTTTGTATTTTCACTACCAATTGTCAATGAACGTATATAGGCGCGGTCCCTTGCCAGTGACCTTTCAAAAATGTTGGAGTTATTTTGCATGCAGTAGTGTGCGTTTGTACCTTCGCTTTGTCAATTGTTTCGCATAATCAATTCTTTATACTATTTCCAAATAATCTTTATATTGCCATTTGACTATTTAATATACCTACCTTACTTAACCTGCAATGTACAATTAATCATGGCAGAAGTAAAATTGGACAATAGCTTGCTCATGCAAAATGTATTTTTATCTTGCCGTGTCTTATACTGTACTAACTAATAAAAATGTGTTTGTTATACTATACACACAGTAGGCAGGCATCCGCTTTTAGGTAGAGCAGATAGACATTTCGATGTATTTTTGCTTTTGTTGCATGCAGAAAATTCATCGCCCTTTTAGTAAATATTAATATGCGATTATTTTACTTTATGCAAGAATCTATCAAGCAAGCGAACAATAAAATATGCCATTTTGTTTGAATTTTTGACAGTGGGTGAAATTGTATTTAGTAAAAAGACTTTTTATGTATAAAGTGATAGTTTTCGATGATGTAGTAAGTAGTTCATTACGCTCAGTTCAGTTAAATAGTTACTTTCTGAACATTACCTACCTAACTCGTGATAGCTATTCTCATTTTTCACATTCATGAAAATAATTACCTAAGTACAGAATCATTTAGTATGACCAACATAAGTACATACTGCCTATTAAACCTTTGGATTGACTGAGTTTTCGAAAAATCTAGAGTAAAAAGGGCATCTTTTGAAACTATCAGTAAGCAAGCACTGTTATTTAGCGATACAAGTACAACAAGAAATACAAGTACCTACTACCTACATATTTATGCAGAAAAGGGATAAAATGTACGCTCTTGAAATGAAAGCATCGAAGATCATCAGTGTAAAATCCAAATCCGAAATGACGTGGCCTCAAAAGAGAAACTGTTTATGCAGCCAAATAAATCATTTGTTTGTTCTCTCCCAAATCATAGGAATAAATCCTCTTACATTTCGCTGCAATCACGATCCAAGAATATTTGAATGTTACATAGAGAAGCGTTTCCTCTCCAGAGGATTTGTATTTAGCATGGCATTGGTTTGTTTCCTCCTGGTCACTTCGCCTATGATTCATATCGTCCTGCATCAGGTTGCACCCCTCCTTTACAAAGGAACAGATGAACAAGCCTTCATCCTCCAATTCCAAATCCTAGTTGGTCAGAATTTAGTAATTGTTTTCTCCGCATATTTTCTCAGTGACAGATTCGTGAAATCCTGGAACATTTTACGTAAGGTAGTGTATGACATTGAAAATATGAAGAAAGCGGCAATTAATTTTCCACCTAAAACTAAGCGCTGGTCAAAACGACTTGCTGTGACCCTCTCTGTATTTGCAATTGGCAGCATAATTTACGTTAGTCTGTTTGCCTCATTCCTGTGTACCATCAATCTATTCAAAGCCCATTGTTCGTATTATTTCCGTATAGCTTCATTAAATTCTGGGGCAATTGAACTTTTTGGTTCATCTTTAGCGTCCCTCTGTCTAGTGTATGCTTATCTAATACGAGATATTTACAAAGAGTTGAACAACGTGCTGGAAAATGTATTGTTAAATTCAAGCGAGAAATACGATTGCAGGAAGAGTAAAGATATCGAGATGATTCGAATTCTTCATGAAAATATTTGTGATGCTGCGAATCTTTCTGCTCGTTTCTTTGGGTTCCCTTGCTTAACTATTTGTTGCTGCTCTGTCCTAAGTATCGTCTGCGGATGCTACTTTATACTTTTATTTAAAGAAACTCAAATGGGAAATGGTGGCAGAATATATGTTATGGGGACATACGGAATCTTTCTATTTATTACAGGGTTTGCCTTCCTGACACTCATTTTCATTCTTTATTCTGGACAAATAATCAGCGACTCCGTGAGTTACATATTTCTAATTAGTTCCAATTTATAACTCATGTAATTGAGATCTAAATACATCAACATCATTTAGCATTTAAATGTTTTGTAAATAATTGATAGTTTATTTGTCCACATTTACTAGTCAATGGAGTCGGCACGAATCCTGCATAAATCAAATTTGAATTCTCTGGATTCGTCGGCACAATTTCAGGTGCTTAATTTAATATTTATCCTACTGATTGTATAATCGTCATTTGGTTCCTTCAATTGGTTCCATCTTAAACTAATGTGTGACTACTTTAAACGAACAATATACTGCACTAAAAATTCGAAAGTTCATTTACGTATAGTACTACTATAATGCCACAGGCACAGCTAACATTCGCAACATAACATTAATATTTTAACTAATAAATAATATGGACCATAATATACAATCTACAAAATAAATTGTTATTAATGACTGAATTATTTATTTTTCACAGGTATCTCTGTTTCTGCATAAAATATCTGCATTTCCATCGAACTACAACTTTTGCTCTGTTGTCAACATTGGCTTCTCATTTCTTGCGTCTGCTTCAACTAACATTGTTACTTATGTATTAGTGTTAATGCAATTCAGGATGGATAACAGCAACTAATTTTTACAGATTATCAACTAAAACTAGTTATAAGTTGTAATGTAGTACTATACAATCTAAAATAATTAATTAAACAATGCTATAACATAATGTAGCAGTAGCCTACACCAAATAATAAAAATAAAATTCTATTTACTGACAAGTGTATATTTTAACATGTTATTTGTGTACTAAGAATCTACCAATAATAAGGTATGTTTATTCAGTCTTAAAATATATAAATATTTAATATAACAATAATTTTACTAGTTTAACGCACGTTATGTTTATGTTACATCCACTTACTGCTGTCGATCGAAAATTCTAGGCATGAAAGATTTAAAACCACTTTTCTTCGTTTTCTTGGTATTTCCATTGCTGGAATTAGAAACCTTAACTTGAACTCCAGTACTGTTAATAGTGCTACTCGAGCTAGAACTTGCACTGATGTTTCCAGAATTTACAGCAGGCATCGTATTAAAACTACTTAAAGATGTGTTATCGGTGGCACTACAGGAACCTGCAGGTGAGTTAAAAATCTCAGATGGACCAGGCGATGCGAGGATTCCAAAGCGACCAAAAGACTTTTGCGAATTATCACTTTGCAACTCATATTTTAGCGAAGCTGGTCGTGTTGTTGCAACTATATTTGCATGGTTAGGGCTTGAAGGCTTCAATGGATTTACATTTTCTTTTCGTGGGGCAATGTCACCAAAATTTTCAGAAGTCTTTGTCGATTTAAAATTAAATGTTGGTCCAAAAGCAATATCTGCGCTTGGCATCATATTTTTCTTTTTCTTCTTGATTTTCTTAACCTTCACTGTACTGCTTCCTATAGCTACATCTGAATTGGCCCTTTTCCTTCCAGTCAGAGTAGCTAACTGCCCTAGAGGCGGCTGCTTATGATGCTCTTGCATTTCTCGGTTATACGCAATACTGTTTTCAAGTTTTCTTAACCTTCTTCTCATCCATAAGCATACAAATATAATAAATGTGAACTGAACCAAGCAAATCAAAATTAGAAGGCTTCGTTGAATTTGAACGGTAAACAATCTTTCCCTCATATCTTCCAAGTTCCGCCTCACGCTTTGTAATTCAGTCTTTAATATATTCTCCATATATTTGGACTTTTCCAGTGTTTCATTTAATTGTTTCTTAATCACTTCATTTGTGTGATGATTATCCTCATTCTGTTTCTTAAACCGTCTGGAGAGTTCTTCCAAATATGAAGCCGTCAACGACTGATTCCTTTCAAGGGTCTTGATACGATTGGACAGTCGAACAAACACGGATTCTTTTTGCTGTTGACTATTTGTCGCTTGAAACTGTTGCTGATTTTGGGTGTCGTCAGCTTGAATTTCGACAATTACAGGAGGTCCAGGTGGTTGAGAAGATTCGACTTGATTTTCGGTCACTGGTTCAGGAGGAGGAATCGGAGGCTGAATTGGAGTGGGTGGTTGTTGGCGTTGATCTTCTTGTATCTCAGGTGGAGTGCTCGTTTCACGTACTACTTCTGTAAGAAATGATAAACAGAATGTTACGATGTATTAGAAGTATAATTTATATGAAATATTTCATCCAATATATTTTACCAACCTGATTCTGTGGACGTGTTTACAACTGCAGAGTATGAATCGGCATTTAGGCTTAAATTAGCATAATCTGACTCTTTTGTGGAGATTTCAGCAACTCCAATAAGTGTGTTATTTCCAACGTAGACATCACAGGGCTTTCTGAGAGGTTTCACATAATGGCACAGCGCTTTCAAGACATTTGGACCACCAAACATGCTGGAATAGAAGCCTTCAAGCTGCCACGGCAGTCCTACACTTGAGTGACTGAAAAATGCGTGACATCTTTCCCAACCACACCACATCAAATTTCGAAGAAGGAAAGGAAATAAATTGGATGAATTACACGAAAGTAAATTATTTATCTCTTCCAAAGTTTTTGGATCATAAGAGGGCAAGCAGTGCGTCATTGTCTGACATCGCGATTGCAAAGTTGTTTTAAGCTGATTAGAATCATTCGACCGGGAATTGGAGCTCGAGGATGAATCTGAAATCAATTGATTTAATACATTAAAATTAGTACAATAAAGAGTGCCTATTTTATTTGTACTACTCTTCAGTACCTGTTTTTGCTAAAGCTTGAGCTGCTTTTTTAACGATATTAATCACCGCATCAGTGGCTGAACCAAACACACTCTTTTCATTTGTTTTTCCATCTTCTATCTGACTATCTTCTAATCCCTCTTCAAAAACTGAGCTTTCATCTTGCTTCACATCTTCGTCGTGAGTAGTTTCACTTTCCAGAACTTCGTATCTACAAAAAATGAAAATAGTGGGTAAATAATTAATTCGGTTTTAGAATGAGAAAGGTAAAAACAAACCAGGCACATTTAAATATCTTACTCGCTTTTTCCATTCACTTTAACCACACTTAAGGGACAATAATGTTCGGTTCCGTGGTGAGCTAGGATGTTAACTTTCAAGAACTTTCCAAAAGTTGAAGAATTAGTAGCAGGGAGAGTTAAAGGATGAATCGAACGAGAATCCGGTAGTGGGAAAGGTCCCAACTTATTCCACTCTCGAGCAGGAAATCGATCGCTAATACCCAACTCAAACTCCTTGGGCGAGGAAGAAAACAGTTCCAAATTTCCCAATGCGACCTTTTCAATTTTTAAAGGCTCACACAATTCAATAACAAACCAAATAGGAACACCACACCTGTTAGTAAAACAAACTCTTGTATTAAATATTGCAAAATTATAATAAATTTAATTATTCAGTATTAATTATTGATTGTCTTAATGTACTTATTCAGCATATATTCATCGTGGCTTGAACTGAGAACTCCATTAGGATTCTGAGATCCAGGGTTAGATTGAATAACCTTCGCTCCGCAATCAGGGGATGCAAAATTTTTAGTGGCACTACTAGAGTCCGTTTCCTTCTTGGCGGATGCACCTGCTCCAGCAGACACATTAACTACATTATTCCCATTCTGGTTATTTTGGTGTTGACCGCTTCCTGGAGTGGGATTTGTAGCCCCTGATCCACCGTTAGTATGCATGTGCCCTCCCGACCCACTAGCGTGAAGTTCTTGCAATTTCTTTTGTTGTAACTGTGTCCACTCTAGAAATGAAGGTATAGGTTCTTCATGCTCCTGTGGGGGAGCAATGGGGATCACGATCTTACTTTTCTCATGTTCTACTGAAAAGTTTTTTCCTACACTTGAGTCCAAAATGCCGGCTTGGGAATTATTAGCATCTTCTGATCCACTACTTTCAGGTGCTTCACCAATGCCACTATGTTCATTAACATCTCCTGTACTTTCCACAGCAACTGCTTCTGGGGCTACATCTACTTTATTCGAACTTAAATTATTAGCATCGATAGTTGGAGGATCGTTGGCTTTATTACTATCATCAGATTCTTTACTAGCGAGAGGAACTTGGGTTGGAATTGGAATTATTCTATCGTTACTTATCACATCTTGTCTAATTCTAATCTTGTCTTCACTATTATTTGGAACACCTTCGTCTTCTGAATCCTTCTCAGTCTTATCTTCCGATGGATTGCTTTGACTTAAAAGCGACCCTTCTTTAGAGGGCGACAATATTTGCTCCGTTTCAACATTTTCGGCAGCGGATGCCGGATTACTATCTTGTGGAATAAATTCTTCGCTAGCCAAAGATATCGCAAACTGTGGCAAATGTAATCCGGTTATCCAAAACATTTGATGATTACTTTGCTTTAGAAAAAGAGCGCTATAAACATTTTAAATATTATCATTAACAAATCAAAGTAGGTAATTGTAATTACTATTATGAAAGCATAACTTTAATTATGTATGTATTCTTAGAAAAATTGAGCTTACGCGATTAAACAGACGAGCATGTAAATTTTCATTGCGCCGATTCCTCCTAAGGTAGAAGCACACTGTTACAGTAGAGTTAAGAGTAGGTAGTAGGTAGTCTTCGAAATAAAAGGGTAAAATGGTAAAAGGTGCTCTTGCATGGACTACACTACTTATAATGTGATCTGGTATTTCATGTGATGTTAGGTTGGCATTGACAGTGTTCTGGTATTATTGATATTGATATAGTTCTCACTTTACAATTTTCTTTTGTACACTGGGATTTCAGCTTTTTGCACATCTTCATAGACACTGATATACAAAATGGGAGAAAAGGTTAATACGGCACTGGCACCGACATCTTCAAAACAGTTTCTTTAAGAACAACGTACATAAACTGTGCAACACGGGCGGAAACAAGAGGCTTTATGTTGTGGGGTGACTCACTGCAAAGTAAATAGAAACAATACGGATTAAGAAAGTTCCTAGTACTTTTACTTCATGTGTTAGTGCTATGAATTACAAGTTGTTGTACTGTATGTACCTAATGAATCACGATAGAGGAAAATAGTCTTGTATAAGTACTTAAGTACTCATAAATGGTCTAGTTAGTCTAGTATATTATTCTCTCTAGTATTTTAAATACTGGGTGGGTAGTGGGCAAAACAGTCTTATTGTTTATCTGTCTATGTCTATATTTGATATTCATGGCATGTGTTAATCACTGGATTAGTATTTTTTAACTTTAGTTTAGCGTATAGTACGTATTGTATATAGCTTTGGATGAAAAACTTTAAAAGGAAACGGACAACGGAGCGGCGAAATAAATATTCTGTTACGGGACCAACATTGGCAACATTGAACGTCTTTCATCCAGGGTTCTGTTCTGTCCCACTTTTAATGGTAAGGTAAAAGATCATATCAAAGGTCGGTTAAGGAACGAATGCAATTAATCTCCCCTTCTCTTGTCATACCACAATACAATATTTATTACCATTTAATTATCCAATCTAAAAAAAATCTAGTAAACTTACTTATATTTTTTGATGCCCGATCGCCAATCACACAGCTAATAGTTGATGGTGCACTGGTTGTCAACTTCTGTAAATTAACCAGTGTCCAGAGTCCACAATTCAAAACAAAAATATTGACTTTTTATTTATTTTATTTGCAATTTAGTATTTCAATGCTGCTGTTGCTGTTAAATTGTATGTAGCAATAGCAAAGCAATGTTATTTCGCTTGTCTAATTCATCATAGTCTTCCTTTTCAATGGAATTTAAAAAATAATGACCTGCCCGCGGAATAGCTGTTAGCAAACGTGGATAAAAAAGTGCTCACGCGGAGAATAGTTTATCACACATATGAATAAAGAATGCAAAGACAGCACTATCATATGATTCCACGTAGGTATGCGTACGGTTTTAGTGTAGAGATGATCTTGCAAGCAGAGCTAGAGGATTTAATTAGGTACTGCAACACAGCTACCTTTCGAATTTCAGGAATTTCGAGTGCAACAGGACACTTTTATTAAGTTACTAATCTAAGAACCAGTTGGTGATCTTAAAATAGTAGTTTAACTTTCATCAAACAAATGGTTAACATAAACTTTCAACAGAATATTACAGTGAAATCCCACTATATAAAAATACGTAATCATCTACGTATATACCGGCTATGTTGATCATTGATATCCAACAATTGTTCAGTAAACATTTTTAAGCTTAAAATATGATACTGATAATGATCATACAGTATACATTTATACTTAGACGTATATTAAGTCTCGACAGAAAACTAAAATTTAAACCCTTTCTACTTAAAACTTATAACTTACAATTTCTAACCCCGAAACTTTATTTAGGTATTTTTGCTCACATTTGGCAATTTTGTTACTTGTGACATCTTTGATGGTACAAGCAGCAGTTGGTTATTCAATCAATCAAATCGTGTCGAGAACTTTGTTCATGGAGGTACACTATACTATCTAGCGTTTTAATTGTACTTAGTTGCATAATATGTAGAATACATATAATAATATTTTGTGGTTATTGCAAAGGGGTTTCACTATAACTGTGAATGTAATCAGTAATCAGTAATCACTACTAAACAGTAAACTCATATGTAATAGAAAAGCACTCGTCTATGTAGTACATAAGTCACATACTGTACAATGCAAATATGTACATCATTAACAAAAGTCTGAGGTGCAGATAACATACACTATTAAGTATTATGTATTAATTATTATCGTAGTTAATAAGTTAAGCTGCATTAGATTAGAAGATACATTTATTTGTACACATCAGCTTAGTTAGTGCAGGCAGTAGTTCCTTTAAATAGCAGAATCAGCACCTCGTAGGAAATGGTAAGGAACACATAAGTTACATGATCTTTATGGATTATAAATAATTTTTTACGATGAGGCGTCAGCAATAATTTTGTCTAATACATGTAAATGCATAGGGTTATTAACTTAACGTTAACGAAATATTAGCCAAATGATGTACTCTATAGCCACGATGACACACGCATATTGTAGTAGATATACTAGTAGTATTATGATAATAAGTAATATGAAGTTATGGTAAGTGATTTACTGTGCACAAACGCTTTGTAGGTGTAAGTTACCCCTAGGAACACAGAGCTATATTTTCAATGCTCAACTATCAGCCTTTCTTATAACTATAACTAGCCCTACATGATATCACTTTATTACATGCATATATATTTAAATACCAAGCTATCTAACTACTGTGGTGACAATCCATCTAGGCCATAGTAAATTTAACATAGGAAAAATAATACATGGAAAGGATATCATGATGGTCGATGTTGCCTAGTGATTTTGGTCTCTCCAATTTTGGAACGAAACTGTAGATTACCAAACCCCAAAAC
>JAQFYC010005176.1:0-15081 GCA_034694165.1 Tomocerus mixtus
GAACGTCGGGTAGAGATCATCCTGATGTGGCTACTATGCTCAATATACTTGCCCTCGTTTATAGGTAAACACTTTCAATTCTTTTTAATAAATGTGTATGCTTTAACTGTAACTTTTTATTTAATTGTATGAAACCATGATGGTATGGTATGGTTCATACCAAACCATCGGTTTTGGTTTGAGGTTCTGTTAGGTTTGGTATTTAATTGATTTATTCGAGTACCGTTATGGGCGTAACGTTTTTTTGTTGGTTGCTACAATCTATTAATACTTTTAGGGATCAAAATAAGTATAAAGAAGCAGCCAAACTTTTAAATGATGCGTTGGCTATCCGAGAGAAAACCTTAGGTGAAAACCATCCTGCTGTAAGTATTTTTTGTAATAGCATTCTAATGTGTTGTATTTTCCGGGTAGTTTTTAATAATTTAGTTTGCATATTCCATTGGTGCTTCATTAACCATTGTTCCGAAATAACATTTTTGTTTTTTGTTTGTAGGTTGCAGCAACACTAAACAACTTAGCAGTTTTATATGGAAAGCGTGGTAAATATAAGGATGCGGAACCTCTTTGTAAACGAGCATTGGAAATACGAGAAAAAGTGCTTGGGAAAGATCATCCAGATGTAGCGAAGCAGCTAAATAATTTGGCCTTACTATGTCAGAATCAGGTTGGTGTTAACCACAGTCGCTTTCTCCTGAAATTATCAAAGCCATAAAATTGGAAGAACTAAGGATAAGCTAATAGAATCGCCAATCTTAAAATAAGCATTATATGTTGAGGTCCAATCTGTTTGTTTGTTTTTTATTGTTCATCTCCATTTTGTGCTTACAAAGATATAATATGGTTGTTTTTTGCACTTTAACAAGTATAGTACAGTAATGTATAATTGCGATATATTGGCCAAGTTCCATTTCTTTTCTATAAGTAAGATTTCATTTTAGGATATGACACGTCAAGCGATTCTAACTTTCCGCATTGCGTTTTTCTGTAGTTTTATAGAAAGAAATAGTTATTATTCAACTTGCATCTTATATCTTTCACAGGGTAAGTATGAGGAGGTTGAGCGATATTACAGAAGAGCACTAGATATTTACGAATCCAAGTTAGGACCTGATGATCCGAATGTTGCCAAGACGAAAAATAATCTTGCCTCGTGTTACCTAAAGCAAGGCAAGTATAAAGAGGCTGAAATCCTATACAAGCAAGTTTTGACCAGGGCACACGAGCGGGAGTATGGAGCAATTGATGGTATGGACAAATGAATAAAGTTAACTTAACTTAATGGAGTGATATTGATTAGAATTGAGTTTAATACAAATTGACAGGCAAACTAAAAACTAATGCAATGTGGCTTATTGCATGATATTATTGCAGGAGATAATAAACCAATTTGGCAAGTGGCAGAAGAACGTGAAGAAAATAAACTTAAGAACAAAGATAATGCATCTGCAGACTACGGTGGTTGGCATAAGACCGCAAAAGTAGATTCTCCAACAGTTACCACTACATTAAAGAACCTAGGATTCTTATATCGACGTCAAGGGAAATATGAGGCTGCCGAAACTGTAGAAGAATGTGCATTGCGTTCCAGAAAAGAGGTAAGAGGAAATTTTATATTCTAATTTTGTTAAGTGAATGTGGAAGATCACGTATCCAGAACCTTTATAATGGTTGCCATTATTTTCTTTCCTCTTGCTTCTGCTACTGGCACGGCAGAAGCGAAACTCAAGTTTTGCTTCAAAAGCACGTAAAGGTAAACTGTTTAAATAGGTCCCTTTTTCTTTTTAGGCCATGGACGTGATAAAACAGGCAAAGATGGCTCAGATCTTAGGACCTGAAGGTGGTGGTATGCTAACACCTCAAGAAAAGCGTAGAAGTTTGCCGGCTCAAACTTCCCGAGACCGAAGTCGGAGAGGTTCCCGCGAATCCCTCGACTCAGTCCAGTACGATGCTGGCGAGGAGGTCAGTCCCTATTAAGTTTACTTTAAGTTAAGGCCTTACGTAGACTAGATTACCTACCTATATATCATATATTTATATACAGTATTATTAATCATTTATACCTCTGTGTTGTGACGTCTTATTACTTACACTTTACCGTCCTTAATCCAATTATTGAATGCTAGCCTGTGGGTTTGATAATTATTTGGTTGTGGATGTCTTAATGTGGCTATGGCGTGTATTACGACAATAAGGATAATATAACATCAAACAGAACCCATACAATCTTCCTGTTTGGCTTTCGGCTTCTTAAATTGTCCCTTCTTCACCCATGATTTACTTTACGAAACTTAAACTCAGATGTTAGGATAGGATTGTCGTTCATATCAAATGCATTCTATTAATTATTGCTTTTTTGGGTTGAGTTGTTTATTTTAATGTGTATTACGTTATACTTGTAGCAGACTTTTTTACAACCGACAACTTAACTTTGATTAGTTTCTTTACAAACCTATCTATGATGAAGAAAGTAGAACAATTTTATTTCCCGGTATCAAAGAAAAATATATAAACCTTTAATACAATGTAGCTTTGCAGTAGTTAGAATTCCCTTACTAACTGCGATTAGGATGGATACATAATGTGTACAGAGTGTTTCGTGGATTAGTGTAGACTTGTAGAGTAGAGAATTGAAGTACAAAACTTATCATCAGAAATGCTTCGCAACTTCTATACACTTTGAATACTGAATTAAAGCTCTAACTAAAATAATTAAACTTAATTTCGCCCTTACTTATATAGTGGAGGTTTTTCTAAAGTTGCAATTGCAATTATTTTGTTGCGTGTTTGCATTCAGTAGTAAATAGATTAGCGAACGTAATAATTATTATATTTAGGATACGTACCAAGCTTTTACGGTAGTTATAATAGTGGTACGAAGTTGTAACAATTGATAATAAAAAAGTATTAATAGCGTTTAGTGTGTATTGCCATAATTTGTGGTATTTGGCATGCATTATTTTCTTTGTTAACCCATTTTTGATGGGAGCCATAAATTAAATAGATTTGTCCAATTTTATATTTTAAGTTAAAATGAACCCATACTACTGCAGTTACAGTCGATAGTTTAGTGTTTGTTTTATATTAACACATTTTAATGGTTTATATATGATGTGTGCGGTAAGCATTCGAATTAACATCTTTTAAAAAATACGTATTCTACTAAAATCGCAAGTTCAATTAATTACTATATATAAATAGCATGCATTTGTGTTACGTATTTAGAAGAGTGATTGAAATGAATGAGTATATGTATTTATGATGTAATTTGCATTGGAATTACAGCCCTCGGCGTCAATAGGGCATTTACAAGGGAAAGGGACAGGAGAACAAGGGTACAATGTACAGAGAACGACAGGAGACCAAGGTCAAGGGTCCGAGCAGCAACGAGCGACTGGCCTGAAAAATAAACTGTTTCACGCTCTCGGCTTTCAGTCGTGATTAACGTCTATATCTTATATTAAACATATATTTACCGTACTCGTTCATATAAAATATATTTCAGAAACGAATATGAAAATCGATAAGTTAAATCTATGTCAGCATCAGCATTACCATAAAATATCAATGAAACATAAATAAATAGAACTAAGGCAGATAAACTAAGTACCTCTACTGTAATATAAGATAAATTATTGGTCTATAGGTATACTTAGTATATATTGCAGACTTACTTGGTCAAAGAAATAGATAAATAAATCTAACTACAAGTAGGTATTTACAAATGCGAAAGGATGCCCATTTTTGTCTGTAAAATTGTTGCGTGGACGTAACATTACAATTACTGTACAGGCTAAGGAATAATAATGTAAACACTAAAAACTTCCATCTGCATGAATTTATATGTAATGTATAATACTTAAGCTGTGTTGTTGTATTCAGAGCAGACAGTAAATATTATTATAAAGAAACAAAAAAGCTTGCTTAGAAATCGTAAAGGAAACGAATATATTGTCAATCATTGAAACCCCAAGTCAAATATCCAATCAGTTTAGAATCCAGCTTACGCAAATATTTACAGAGTATGGTACAATGACTAACATTAAGTAGTTAAGTACCTAGACACATCTGTACTTATGATAGGGGTATATAGGATTACCTAATTTGTAATTGATTTTTTGTTTGTTTTGTGTAGCTCCAACCAGATTATGAACACTAGCCAAATTGAGTCACCCTATCATTTTCTAAATCATATACCATGTAGAGTAAGTACAGAATACTAGAGATAGATTATTGTATAAGACAGACTAACAATAAGCACCAAAGTCTCCCATACATAAGAATGAACGTACCACGAGCTAAGCTTCAGATAACAGTAACAAATAATGTAAATTGTAAACTAATATGTAATAGGTAAGCATGAATTCAGAATCAGGCTGACTGATCCTGAGTAAGTGAGGTAACTAACTATACTATATAGATACTACCAATAGGTACTTACTTAACTTACCTACGTAATATTGCATTGTGCTGACTGTTAAACGCTTTTGTGATAATATATTATTATTTATTAGAGCCTAGACTTGAATTTGATTGGACAGTTGATGTCCTGTCATGTCATGTCTGTAAAAACACACTAAACAATCAATTTCGATTTTATGTGAATGTATTCAAACATTTAATTGAAACTTCACTCGACAGCCTTAGTATTTCTTTATAACATTATGATAATATATTCTCTGCATACTATATACAAGTTTTAAGATGTAATTTTTCCGTATCTACCTCGATAACATATTTACTTACGAATGTTTCGTTTTTCTATGATATTATCTCTTATTTTAAAATCAGTTAAATGAAAGTGGAAGTTATAACGCAATATAAATAACAAAGTAACGTAAATATGGCTTGATTAGGTACGATTTACGTGTTCTTTGTAGTAGACTTGAATCAATTTGATTTTAATGCGATGGCTGCAATTAGGATGCTTATTGTAGTGGATTGGATATGTGAATGTTGTAATTTGTAATTGCAATTTGCAATGTAGACTTGTAGACGTAGTTCACAAGCATTTGCCTTATATATTAGCTTAAAAAAGAATGACATCACTTAAACTTACTTTTTGGGCTTCCAACCAACCTATACGCTATACATACATAAATACAACATAAATAATGTAATGTTATTCTAACTAGAAAATCTATCACCTAAGTACATCTAATTGTAAGTAAACCAAGTGTACCTCTTACTTTTACTTACCTAATATGACTTCAATTCAATAGCCAAAGACATTTCAAACAAATCGAGATCGAGACGAAACGAAAGAGAAGGTTCTTCCATAAATAGAGATAAAACTGTAATGTTTGATGAATGAATGCATGAGCATTGCCCTTACATTGTCGTAAATAGTCAGTATTTGGTGTTAGCGTAAGTTACGTACAAACACATTTCATGTCACTTTGCAATTAATCCGTTAGATTGGATATCTTTTGGGTATCAAGCTGAGATACTTTACACTTTACGTTATTATATTATTGAATCATATAATTACATAAAACATAACGTTAACGCAGTAGCGTAGTGAGCATAAGAATGATTACGCAAACAAAATTAATTGACAGGATACATAAGGAATATAAGTAGTACTTCCCGTAACTTACAAATAGACTAATTAGTAATTAGACATACCATACATACCTAAGGTATGTCTGAACATAAGAATTGTACACGATGGTTTATATAATGGCATTTTATCAAGCCTTAGGACATGAAAACATGAGACTGGTTCTTAATCCTATTACTATGTAAAATTTCAAAGGAAATTCTAACAATTGCGAATATTTGGTTATTAGAGGAAATTGTACATAAATATTTCAAAGGTCTGGCCTGCACCTGCTTATGGCTAAATATGAATGAAGAAGTAGGATTTCTTCACCTGTGCATAAATGATAAAGTAGACATTCGCTCAACAGTGCAGTTATGTAGTTAACTAGTAAACTGTTACTGGAAATGACTTACTGCCTTAAAAGAAAACACGAATAGACAAAAATAGGAAAGGAGACTTTGCGTGGAGTGTTCAAGTAATAAGTTAGGCATTGATATACAATATTTATAGCATCAAAAATTAGATTAGGCTTCACATTAAAAAACATTCAATTCATTGCGGAATGAAGAAAATGAAGGATTGTACTAATTAGATTTACTTAGTGCTTCCTGCAAAGGTTATGCGAATCTCACTTATAGCGATGCAGGGAAATATTCACTCTCACACAACACACTAATAATTAGCTTTGATATATTACGGTTCGTAAATCGCAATATTAAATACTATATCTACGAATGCATAATGATGTCTGTGTATAGATAGGCTTAGGATATGTGTAAGTACAAGTAATGATAACTATTTATTATAGCTTTGTATGTAAATAAGTACTGTTCAAAAAATTGGAAACGGATAATACTCGCCAATTTAGTCGGGTCAATGAGCTGGGGTGATATTTGACGTTGTATGCTTATAGTATTATTGGAGTTTCGTGCTGTAAAAGATGAAAGCAAGCTTTTCTGTTCTCCGTAGTGTATGTAGTATAAAATAAATATGAAAGCGAAATTATTATAAGTAAATATTAGAAACTAAGGCATTCAGAAAATGAAATGGGTAATAATATTTTAGCAATGAATTCTAAGGTGGTTGGTGAAGATCCTTTGGTTACTTACTTTACTATCGTATGTAGTTAAGTAATTATTTATTTATTCGTTGTATTTTTTATTACTTACTGTTAATCATTAGTATTTACTAAACTATGGAAGTCTTGAAGTACAATAAGATGTTGATTTAAACGAAATTGAGTGAGATTTCTTAATAAATCTTTATTTATTTGAGTGTATGTCTTTGGAGTTGTAGTATTTAGTATTTGCTGTATGTATCGTCTATTTACCTACGTATGTATGTTAATCTAGAATACTGTTATTGCAATGCAAAAGCGGATAATTATTAACTAGTTGGCTTTTAATGTTAGTTAGGGTAGTAATAGTCTATTTGATGAAATTTGAAATACCTACTAAATATTCTTTCTTTTGGGTAGTGCATATTGCATATACTCTGTATTCTGTATGTAAGTCAAGGAGAACTCAATTTTATGTTTATTTGTAGACGTTTCTACTTGTACTGACTTTTGTTGGGCCGATGTTCTCATTTTAAATGATTTATAGTACGAAATATTTATAATATTTAATACTTTTTGTGTATCTCATATACTTATCATTATCATAATAATGTGAAAGCTTAAAATTGAGCCGGAAATCAAAGCTGCACTGATTTTAATAATCTTTAGATTTTTATTATATTGATTGTAGCCTCATCCGGTAGGGTATTAGAAAAGTACGTAGCTCTCCGTTGCGTATTTTTTATGTAGACCCAGCCCCCTACCAGGCCAGGGCCCTCACCCTTGTCATTCTTGACACTTTTAAGAATAACGAATGCAGCTATAATTACAAGTTAACAATTGTATAGAAAATTGTATGCTCTTTTCAATAATGCATATCGTATGATCGGATTATGGGTTACGAATTTCATTTATTTTCACTTTAAACCATTCTAAATAGGGGTTTTCTCAGAATGCTTAATATAAGACGTATTATTGAAAAAAGCAAAAAATATTCTTTCGAATCAGTAATAATCTAATTGCAATAGCTAGATTAGTTGTCTTCAAAAGTTAAATGAAATACTGCGGGTGGGTGTCTGGGCTTTGTAGAGGGCTGGGCCTATGACACATGTGTGTACTGTATTGTATTTCCCTTTTACCTGTCTATTTTAATAATAGAGTTAATGAGTGAGCAAGTATTTTTGAATAGGTTATACTTAAACCTTAACTTATGAAGGATTACCTCGTAACTAAATTTATAATAATACGAATAAATTTAATTGGAAATAATGATTTTCGGCGATGTAGAAGAGAAGGACTTACCTATACAGAGGCTGGGATTAAATAATTTTCACGTTTCGCTTTGTATTTTGTTTCTTTTCAAGAAAATAAAGTCAGCATCTTATTACAAGATGCTTAATTGCAAGTATAATTACATGTCATTCAATTATTGGTGTTCTTGGTTTATTGTACTTAACGTAATAGTCAAGATAGGTAGGTATAGGTATGCTAAATAGATAACAGATGAAGGAGTAATTAATTTTTAAATGGAAGTTAATGTTTAGAGTGTTAGAGTGCATGTAATGTGAATCATTATGTACATACGTGACTAGTTTAGTTTTAGTATATCGTTTAGGATGTTTAGGAGCACTGCTTTGTTGCCGGTGTTGGGAATTAAATCGCTTTATTGCATGCGTTCAAATGTGTATTCAAATTTTTTGTATTCGTTTTTCTATTACTGCTGGCTTTTTTGTTAACATTTCGTGCATACTTAAAAAAGTTGCATGCCCAGTCCTAAAGTGCACATTGTAATGTAACTTTGTATAGTAAATTAAATGACACAGTACTTTGCAAATATTATTACATTGTAGTTTGCCTTTTCGGTTTTTCTTTTGATTCCCAATTGATTTTTATCATTTACGCTAGGCGAATCTATACTTGGATCTATCTGTATCACTATCACTATCGTATCACCATTTCGTAACATAACTGTTCAATTTGTAATTATTTGTATGTATTCTATTCTCTATTCTATTATGTAAATGTTGTTAATCTTACTAGTATAATTTCCATGTATAATTAAATGATTTGTTGTATTTGTATTTCTGCCTTTAAGTTTTATAATAGTAGTTTTTCTTGATCAGAGTCAGATAAGAAGTTGGACTCGTCGCTCGTGGTTCTCTGTACATTGAAATTAAATGCAAAATTAACCCGACCTGTCCCTATAAATGAGTTACATGTGCTGAAATTAAGCTTATAATATCAGTGAGCAAAGCAAAGTGTTTCCAATCCAAATTACTAATGAATCGTATATATATTATACAACAATGTTTTTACCACTTGTTAATATGAGAAATTGCGTGATAAGAGTTTGTTTATATCCTTGTGCATCTTTTCTGTCAAAATTGTCTTTCTGCATGTTTACCTACGTCAAATGTGATAATGTAATTCTCTGTCTGATAAAAAGGTCTACTCTAATCCTACTGGTTTTTGGAATGACTACCATTACAATTAAAATGAACCTTTTCTGCTCTGTTTAATTAAGATTGAGTGTCCTTCTTATAATATTCCTTTTACCAGAAACAAATAATGTTCAATTTAAAATTTAAATTGAACATACACTTCCCAATCCACAACTTCTACTTTCTGTGACTTTCTGTCTTTCTTATTTCTTTCCTCCCTTCTAAAATGCACCTAACTCTCTTGAAAAAGCTATTTCATCAATTTCATGCAGAATGCGTTTGCATTCTTCTAACTTCTATAACTAGTGCACTGAAACTCTTTCCTTATTTAAGACTGACTATAACTTACTACTTACTGACACATTTATGTTGCTTTCTATTTTATTTTGTATGTATTTTATGTAAGAGCACCTTGCACTGCACATGAATTCTATATTATGACGATTTTTGTAGACTCAATTGATTTAGTGAAGACTTAATTGTTCAGGTTCCTTAAGAGTCTATGGGTATAATACGTATTGACGAACGACGAAAGTTATACTGGGATTAGGTATTTACAGTTTAGCTGCTTATTTACAGTATACATATTTACTTATTACATTACATAGTCAATTTTACGTTTCGATAATTTAGTTAGTTGAGAAGAATAGCTAGGTACTAGATATAGACTATAGAAATGACCTATTTAGATTAGGTATCTATAACTCTAGTGTACCTTCTACAATATGTTTTTGTCCATATGCATAAATAAATATAGGCCATTTAACTTCTATTGTACTTATTGTACTTATTAGATTATTTTGTTGTTAAATACTATTTACCTCCTCAAAGAAAATCTTTAGAGAAAATATTTTTCGAATTTTTGAATTACAATTACAACCTTATTTCATGAATTGATGGCTAGCAGTATGGAAAATTAAGACGGTCAGGTTCCTTCTCCAAGTTGAGAGCATCCATTCGAAACTCAATACCGAAAGTGATGGAAATGCTCTCAAGACGTGATCCGGAGTACATCAAGCAATACACGTCAAGGTGAGCTCCTATTTCGAATGGATTAAATCTCAAAGATTAGTAAACTTCGTAATTTATAATTAAATTCAATCATTTCACAAAACAAGAATCCATTAGCCTAACCCAATGAGAGCAGGACCAAAATTTTATTTACATTTTACATCTCAAATTCACAAAAATATACAGTATCTACTATAATTATGTTGGATAGCAATAGCAATTGCATTGCAACTTTGGATATCTAGTAAACCTCTAGGCTTACTGTATATAATTACTGTTTATGGTATGGTAATGGTATAAGAAGGCACCGAATGTACTTGTACACGACTTGAACATTACTAATTATCTGCTGCCCCTAATTAAGTTGACATTTTTACCGCTACCTACCTTTATCCTGCAGCATTATAAACATTAGTATTAGTCATATAGATATTCAATTAGAAAATAGAACTAATTAGAAGGAAAATAGATTCACGTCTTATTCCATTCACCAATTTAACTCACTTATACCTTTCCGACAATGATATCGAGGTAGTTTAGTTAGTGTGATTGGTATTAGCAAAAACTCTCCTTAAAATTCCTTGCTCTCACCCAATCCTAAAATTCATTAATGCCCTTACCCTGCGGAAAATGTACATAATAATAATTACTTTAAGCTGTAATGAAATAATTCTGTAAAGTAATTTACCTACTCTGCGTATTTAGCTTCCGTATCTTTACAGCTATTGATAATTGTAACTTTATAATTAAGCTGCGTTCCCTGTAAGTACATTTGATGCTTTCAGCACTCATTTTGTTCTGCTCTCATTTGATTGGGTTGTGGATAATTATTTGTTCCATTACTTATTGGTTTGGTTGCACTGATTATTTGCCAAAGCTGGCTATGGTTGTATTTATAATGTTGTATATATTTTGACATTCCTTTATTACCCAACCTTTATAATTTTGATTATTTTATACGATTAATTTTAGTTTTTTACTATTGCCCTTTAATAATTTACCTTCTTTCACCTTTTGTCATGATAGTTTTATTTCACCTTGTGATGATCTTGCGCATAATTACATTTATATACACGACCATAGATTTGCAGCTCACATATTTATCTGCAGCAGCGTAATATGTGTACGTATATGCAACCAATGTATGTATATGGATCGTGTTTTGCAAATAAGCATTTATAAATTGAGAGATGTATGAAAATAATATTCTATTCGATTTCAGCATGAAAAGAGCAAACTCCCTATCGGTCCTTAGTGGGAAATTAAGTGAGCAGGTAAGCTTTGTGTGACTTTTTGTTTTCTAATGGAGAAATTATTTTTGGTTGGGATTATTTTTTAATTTTACAATTTATTATGATTTTAGGTTTCATCCCCTGGCACACTGCATTCACGCACAGCTAGCTCAGAACTTCTAAGGCAAGCTAAGGATTGACCAGAATTTCCTACTATAAATAACAATAACTAATAAATACCTACCAAAACAAAATTAACCACACAACTCGGATTGGAAACATCAACAATAGCTACTACAACTGTCTAATCAAAATGAAAGCATAATAATTATAGTGCATGACTCAAATATGCATTTATATATAACTACAGTAGTTTTATTTTAGTGTTTGTTAATGGTATACCTAAATATTTAAGTAATTATTAATGACACGCAAATGCATTTCACAATAATTGCATCATATTCTTTGACGGTATTATATTATGAGTGTTTATTGTATAACCTTAAATGTATTATTTTATGAAAACGATAAGCAAGTGCTTCTACAATATATGTAAGAAAAGAAAATATTTAGTAACATTGCCACAAGAAACAATAATACATGTCCACACTATACTAAAAGTAAATATGCTGGACTAGTGTTAAATCGGTACTTATATGTATGTAAAATGTAAATGATGGGTTGTGTTGTCTGTAAGTATGTTAATCTATTCAGTATCACAAATGCACAATAGTATTTACCAAAAAAGGAAAAGTTCACCAGAGAATAATAATACGTAGCACAGGCTTAGGTATCTGTGTATAGTTAATTAATTGTATGTACATTAAGTGTTAAGTTTGTTCTGTTGTACTTTGTATCATGGTTTTGAATTGTTAACTGGCTGGATTGTATACATATTTATATAGTTTATATTTTAATTTCACGATTGCACATAACATTCATGTACCTTTGACTTTGATTAATCCAATTCACAGAACTAAGGTTACTTAAATAAGTTACTATAGCTAAAGAGGTGGGATAGCTTTGAATTATTTCTAATGCACGGTAAAAGCTGTACCTACAACATATTCACAAATTTATAAACACTACACGTATTATTTCTAGTATTAGTCCAAAAAATGAGTAAGGATATCTCGAAAGTTAAGTGAATTTCATCTTTTTTAACTTATTTAGTTGAGTATGCAATACCGTATTATTTATAACGATGATTATAAGGTATATTGAATATTGAATAGTATGTATGTACGAATTACTTTACGATAGTAAAAAGTAAAAGCAGAAGCAACTAGATGCATTCCAATTTAGATACTAGTCTCAGCCTTGGATTATTGATATAAAATGGCTAAACTAAATGGAATGTTTATGGTTACGATATGATTATTAAGCTAGAAATAGGAATGGTACATGTTTTCGAGGATATGAGTAATAAGTTTTAGTATTGCATTCAACAAAAAGATAATTTTACATGTTACAAATATACTACGTACATAATAATATAACTACACTATAGTAAATAAGGGTAACATATTATATAATGATAATAAACTACGAAAAATATAAATTTGCCGTCTGTACATTAAATAGTGACAATTGATAATTGATATTGATGTTAAAACAATAGTTTAGTTTTGCGGATTAGAATTAATGAATACTTATAGATATTGAAGGGAAAGATCTGTGTTTTTGGCAAATTATAAAATATCTAAATTACTTACATTTTCATAATAAACTGATTGATAAGTAAATATTTACAACTAGGGTAGGTACTACTAGCACTGTTTGTTTGTGTTAAATTGTTTTTTGATATAGGAAAAGTACCATTTAGGTTAAGTAGGCCCTAGATGCGAGGCTTTGAAATTCAGCAAGCTATCAGATCAGTATTTTGATGTAGTATTCAGTTAGTAATTAACGTTAAAACCAAGTTAGAAAATTTAAGGCAGATAGGCGTATTGCAGCATAAAATATTTAAGTACTTACATATAATCTACTACCTACCATAACCATCGTAAAATATGCTATAACATTGTAATAGTGGTACTGTTATTATCCATGTGAAACTGATGTGAAACTAAAGTACCTCTTCTATCTGGAGAAGGTGTACTGTACTCTTACCAAAGGTTACGGAAGGACTTATTAGAAACTACCATAAATAAAATGCTCTTTTAATTTATTATTAATTAGTAATGCAACAATTAATTTAATTACTAACTACGAAAACAATTGCAACAGTTTTTACAAAGATGAACAAGTTTTTATTTAGTTACAAACTATATATCTCTATCTATTACCGTTTACTTAGTCAGTTCAAAATTGGAAATGTTTTCAGCAATGCAGCCTGGGTTCTGAATTTTTTAAGATTTTACTGCGTATTATGTAACTTACTTGTTTTAATTAATTTTATGTAGGCTACCTGACCATAAAGAACTTGTAATGTATTGAATAAGAAGTTATACCATAAGAAAACCTAATTTCCAATTGCCTACTGTAAAATTTTAAAATTGAAATCTAAAAAACAAAAGATGGTAATTTTTTGAAGTCAAAGTGCCTGTATTATGCTTAAGAATGTTCACTAATACATTTGGAACATTGAACACTACTGGACTGGACGCTAACTACACAAGTCTAAACAGTACTGTGTAAAATAAACTTCTAAATTGTAATAGTCTTAACCAAATTTAAACTAAAAGTTAAAACTATAAAGATGGTTTAATGTAAGAGCATAGAACTAATTCTTACAAGCTGTGTTTATATGAAAATGCTAAAATATTGTAAACTATAGGTAATTAATGTGCTTCTTTAAAATCATAGAAAATGAATTTAAATTATTTCTCCTGTTAATTGTTTGGTTATTACCCGTTATAAAACTGCAAAAGGAAAGACTACACCTACATTAACGTATAATACGATGATAGCCCCTGTCGGCATTACATAATTGTTGCAAGTTACTTACAAAAATGTAGTTGTGATTAAGTTTGTTATTAATTATTTAATTTATCTCCTAAGAAAAATATATTACTATACCAAAATGTAATAAGAACCCTGAACTTGATCGCATGGATGGATAAAGAAGTAAATAGTAAACCATCAGATCAAAAAAATACATCCAAAGATTTTCATAAGCTGTTTGTATTTACGATGAAAGTGGAGCATCTAACTGGTATTTAAGTACGTTTTGCATCACGTTACTTACAAAATAAATGCATGATGTTCAATAAAAATTAAGCGTAAACTCAAAGTTGAATAAAGCTCTGCAGATGATGTCCAAAAGCAAATATCCCTGGTGTTTATTTATTTTATCGACCAAACCTAATAAAACATCCTTTCCATATTCAGATTTTCATAAATAAATCTTTTAGAACAGAATATAATTAGATTGCTACAGGTACGGCTCATAAATAGTTAACAACACAATACTAATTAAGTACATAAAAAATACTTGTCTAAAATGTACAGTGTACATAAAACGTAAATATACACATTCTCACTAGTAGCTTACGATACCACACGTTACTATCACAAAAATACATTTAACTAAAATTAAATAGCATCCTACGTATTTGGTTTAGCCACTGCCAGTAGGGAATTAATGGATTCGTTAAAAACAAATATACAAAGTTGGATTACATTGCTCCTTATAAGTAGAAGATTGCTTCTATTTTTGTCTATCTGTATATTGGCAATCAGTAATAGCGCTTACCCATTTTCAATATACACTTATGGCCTGTTATTATTTCTAGACAGGCAGGCAACTTTTCCATTGAAACCGAATTGGATGAAACTTCAGCCAGTCGCAAT
>JAQFYC010005177.1:0-15081 GCA_034694165.1 Tomocerus mixtus
ATATAGTTGAAGAGCACTATACTCATATGTATGCCAACTTTAGAATCTCTTTCACTAATATGAAATCGGATAACGGAACATATACTTCCATGTTATGCAATATTTGAAAAATTTCTACAATAGAAAATTCTTGTCTGTGCTAGTACGTACCTACTTATGTATGTAATAGAAGAGAAACATATTGCATTACTTTTACCACAAGTTCGTGCAAGTGATGGGATGTGAGATGTGATGTTTCTATAGTGTTTCCTGTATTATTTGCTTTGGGATATTTGAAGGTATTGTACGGGGTGTATGAATGTATTCTGCTATGTACATAGCATACGAATGGACTGATATCTATTATTATCTGATGTCAGTGAATGGGATCAAAACTTACCTGTGCTTTCTTTACTGTTACTGTCTATTCAATCTCCCCAGCACAGACAAGACAGTTACTTTTAGTGCTTTCATGTATCAGCCGGAGTGTTTTCCTTTTTTGCGTAAAGAGTAAAGAGTAAAGAGTATATGGTAAATCCTAACTGGGTGTGCACTCACTCACTGATACATGCAATGCAATATACAATAAGCACACATGAGCTGAGCTCACTTCCCTTTCGACTTGGCTTCACTCGCATGTGTACATTTGAATTTCTGTTTTATATTTTTTATTTATAGAGTGCATACTGTGTACATATGTGCATGTAGGGAGAGAGAAAGAGATTTGAATTTTATATGCGTGTATGTGTCTGGATGGAAAAAGGGAAAAATAAAACTAGTAGAAAGTAGAAACTCTCCTCTTTACTCGTTAGTATTGCATTTCCCTAAATTTGCCTTATAGGAATTTGTATGTGCTTAGGTAGTTACTTACGGCTACGACCCTTTTGTCAACTGACACTAATGTAAATGTAAAAGGAAAGTTTGAACAAAATGCTAAGAGCAAGTCATGTCACAAGTCGTGCGTTTTCAAAAACCTACTGACAGATGCATTTGCTTTGCTTCGAATTAAATCGAAAATTTCTTTGTACAGCTAGACAGATAGCTGCTGTTTTGTTCTGGTTACCTTTACGTAAAATTTTTCTGTTATCCTATTTCTACTGCTAGTATTTACATAGCCATCTCCTACATAGTATCTAACAGTATTCGTTCCTACTAGTCAATTCTAAACAGATATCTGTATTTGTACAGCTAAAAGAATTTTATTCCTCGTAGTAGTATCTGTGTATCTTCCCTTCAATGCTCAAGTCTATCTAAACTTCATGTTATTTTTACATGATTGAACAGTCACAGTAATGTAATGTGTGTGTCAAGGAAAACCGAACTGCTATTTTACTAGCAGTTGCATTTATTCTCAAAAGAGATACCTTTACAACATATTATGTAGATAATCTTGTTCATGTAGCCATGAATATAAGTACTTACATATGTTGCAACTATATCAGTAGTGCAGCGGTTTAAAGAAAGTTACATTACATATTATATCAAAGAACTGTAACTGTAAGTAGCTTCTATGTGTATGTATGAAATAGAACAATGGAAAGTTTCAGAGACTTGTGTTTATCTTGGATGAGTACAATAATGTCCTCAGGGCTTTTTTGTCCTTTCGTTGATTGGCTGATGTGATGTGATGGTTACGTTTCAGTAGATTACTTGGAGACTGTAATATGACCATGGGAAAGGATATACGTACAAAATGGATACATGGGTTTGGTTTGAATCATGTTATGACGTCACCACAACAAAACATTACTACTTTTACTTACGCTTGTGTCTATCTAATTCGTAGTGAAAGCAAACCAATTTCTTTTCTGTCTACACGGTCCAACATAATATTTTCAAATGAGTATTGTCGTTTTCTTGTTTTCAAATGGTCCTTAAACGAATTTTTAAGACATAAATATTTTAACTTTTTACCTGTACGCAATTAAACCTCATGTGATTTGTGTGAAGGCAACATAAAGTTTGAATATAATCTTCTTCATAATAAAACGCTCATAATAATATGGCATTTAGAGGGAAAGATCCTTTACATGTTCAATCCTTATGCAAAAAGATGTAATAGAATCTGCCTGTCTTGTACAAATACTAAGTAAGTCTACAATATAAACAACGACATTTTATTGTGTGACTGAATCATTTCACTCTACCCTGCCCTGTTACCTTGGACTTGCATGTATAAAAATAGGTACACAAATATAAAATGCGCATATACAGATAGTAGCTAGACATAGATAAAAAAGAAAAATAGCGTAGCCTGTAGGTAGTTTGGTTGGCTGATTTGGTTGTGCTTTGCTTGGTCTTGGTTTGTATGTTTTTTGTGACATGGTTAATGCCTGTATGTTATGTATTATATATTATTTTGGCATGTTACATCTGTTTGAGAGTGACTTTTGGTTGGTTTTGGTTGTGTATTGTATTGTATTGGATGTATGTAAGTCTATAAGTTGTGTAAGTAGTCGTGTGTTTCGTCCACTTTGGTTTGTTGATTTGGTTATGGTGGTTTTGGCAGGCCAAAGAGTGGGTCGATGCTGTTGTACAGTCGGAAGAAAGTAAGATATCGTCGGGATGGCTACTGTTGGAAGAAAAGGAAGGACGGGAAAACCACCAGGGAGGATCACATGAAATTGAAAGTGCAGGGGACGGAGGTGAGAAAAGATTTCGCTTTCCTTTTCACTTGCCCTCAATTCAATTCAGAGAATAAATAACCCAAACCTAAACTTTCTGGAATGGAATGAATGGATAGAGAGAGGAAAAGACAGGTTGAGCAACCGTTTGCCTCCTATTCTTTTCTTCATTCTTTACTCCAGATGAAATATTGATGATACGGTGTTTGGAGAGCGCTGTAAAGACACTACCATCTTTTCTTTCTTTTCTCCTACAGTAGATATAAGTATGTAATGCAAGGAGAAAACTAACGTAAGCTCTAAATTGTAAGTAAAGAAAATTCTACTGTTTTCTACTTACTGTACTGTACTTGTACCGTAAACTGTAGGAGAACGAGAGAAGAGAAAGTGAACTTACGGAGGAACTCTCACCTATGAAAAAAAAATCCTCTCTAAATCTTTCTTACTGTAACAGTAACGTATCCTATCGGAGGAGTACGTTTACGTTACCAGTTACGTATTCTTTTATTTCCATTCCACTACCTATGTACTGTATGTAAGCCGTTTCTAGGTTTTCTAGTTCCTACTACAGGACTCGAGTGCCCTTACATTACTTACACTATGAACAAACTACGAAGTACCAAATAGTTTTTATGCTCTCGCTTTCTGTGATTATAAAATGTTTTATTTTTCGAATTTCCAGTGCATTTATGGCTGCTACGTTCATTCAGCTATTCTCCCAACTTTTCATCGAAGGTGCTACTGGCTCTTGCAGGTAAGCTAAGCTCAAATGGATTTACTCATAGTAATTATTTTATGAGCTCTGTCTTCTTGATGTACTATACTTACATACTACATGCTCTACCGTCTCATCTTATATACTAGATCTACAGTGAGATTCATAACTAACAAATCATCTTACTTTCGCCATAATGTAATTTATAATTGTAACGTACCAGCAACATTCTTTGTTTATAAAACTTTTGTCATGACACATTTTGTGTAACATGTTTTTCAGAATATATTTTTTGCTAACTACTAAATAGTTGCTGCACAACTTCAGATGTTAAATAGTATTTCAAATATTTCATTAGCCTAAAAATTAACCCATAATTAACTTTAAAAATGTTGTGCAATATTTTTTACATATATAATTACAAGGTACATTGAAACTATTGTGAATGTCTTTATGAATCTCACTGTAACTATATGGAACATAATATGCACTGATATATATGTAAGATAAATATGTATACAGCTCCCTGTTAGTTGTATTGTGTATACGTTTTACTACAATTACTACATGTCTCCTACTAGTCCTACTACTAGTCTTTCTTGGTTTGTCATCCGAAATGTAAACTTGCCCTGAGTAAATACACAAATACTCATACTATAGGTCGTAGTTTCCATAAGAGAAAGCTAATATACATATAAGGGAAAGTTAGTATTTTAGTATGTACTAGGTCTAATGAAAATTAGATTACGAGCCGGCAGAGTTACAGGCGATGATGAAATTAGTGAGGAACTTGTGTCTTGCCTTATGTGGAGTTGAATTCTCGTGCACGGTGGATGTGGATCTGTTAAGTGGAAATGAAGATGTTTTGGGCAGTGAAAAAGTCATAAGGAAAAAAGTTTTTTAGCTTTTTGTCGGTATGTAAGGAGATTAGCAATTGCGTAATGTAGTTAAGCTCGAGCTAAGAGCGGATGCTCTCGATTGATAAAACTTTTCTTATTTGCTCCAAAGTTATTTTTACTAGCTTGTCTTGGCACTGTTCTGAGGACTGTTTACCAAAGTTGCATATAACTATAGGAAAAATGACAATGAAAAATCTCAACTCTGTTCTACATATCAGTAGTTGTGTTCAATGTCTTTTCCTATGTAAGTAAAGTAAATATATCTAATCCAATCCACTTCGGCTTACTAGACCAGGCCACAGATGCAGATCATCTTTAAATATACTGCCTACTTTCTGAACTGAACTCTATATGGATTACATTACATTGTATCCTTTTTCATCTTCCATTCCAGTTGAGTAGAGTAGATGTAACATATTTTATTAGTTGCTTGGGTAGTAATTTTGAAAGCCATATTGTGTAATGTAATGGTAAGAGGAATATGATGACATGTAGAAGTACCTACAATTAGAAATAGTCCGAAATAAAATAACATCCTAAGTAATGTTTATGTAGTGTGGTTTGGTGTAATGTTATAGTTTCTGGCCTGCTTTGGGCATCATATGGAATGGAAGTACATTTGGCAATAACATCAAGAAATAATCTCTGTAGTGAAATGCAAAGACATACCTAGTCAAGTCACATAAAAACAACTAAGACCAAATCGCACTATGTGTGTGTGCCATAATATAGAGTTGGGAATGAATGTGCTATGTGGATGTGGAAATCCATGTTCAGTTAAGGGAGGAGTCCTTGTGGAACAGACAAAACAGGACAGACAAGACAGAGTGTAAGTGTAAATGTAACTATGTGCACATTGAACATTACATATCTTCCGAATGGAAATATATTTTCCCAAATGAGAGTGAGACAGTAAAGATAAAATTATTCTACTCACAAGATAACTGAGCTCACAGGAGAGAAGCAGCAGTAGCATAAACGTATGTAAGCATAAGCAGAAACATAGTAAACGGCAAACGGGCAGAAAGGACCAGGACAGGGCAAAAGAGCATTTCGGATTTATATCTGAGACTGCTGGCTGGCTGGGTTGCTGGAGTGAAGTCAAAGTCAAGTCGACTCAAGTCGAGCCTGACGAGAGCTATTAGAGCCAAGCGGGTGAGACACTCTGCTACAATAGTAAATACACTACATCACAATAATATTCTTACTTACTACAATAGTTAGAGTCAAAGTGAAACTCAAATGAAATGAAAGGAAGGGAATAAGTATGTGTATAATGTAGGGCAGAGGGTAAAAGCTTCAGACCAGGACGGGAACGCGAGAGAGAGTTTAATTTTCGATGTACTCGTATGTGTATCTATCCGAGGCACAAGATAACATTGGGCTACAAAGTACACAATTACCCTTTTCACAAGATCACCTCCTTCATTAATTTATTTCTGATCTAATTTTAATGGGCTTTAAGCGTATACGTTCGTGCCTATCAAATTTTAAGTAGTTAATTGAAATTACCACGAAAGAAAAAATATAGGTTGATCCTAGATTTGTTTTTGCGACAATTTTGGATAAATTAATATTATTATTACATAGTACTTTCAATAGGAAAACATCAACATTTAATTTACACCCACCCAATTTTTGACGTAAAATGCCATTCATGCATTGTTTATCCTTACCTTACTCTGTATGCCTTACCAATGATTATATTCTGCTAAAAGATAGAGTTGGAAAAGTTTCCCAAAGGGTTCTGTGACTGGTGGCACCGTTTATCTAGAACATATCTAGCATGCATGTCTATAATGTGTAACATAGAATTGTATCATAATAATATCGTATCCAATACACAGAATTCACACATACTAACATGTGTGTATGTTAGTGAAAGTGTTTTGAGCCGAAAGCATTTTGGTAGTTTGGTGTGGCTTGGCCCTGGCCTGGCCCGTCTATTTCTAGTTAGTTTGAGCTCAGTTCAGTAGAGTTCAGGTCCCTACACGATATTGTAGAGAGGCATATGAGAAGTATGTAACCCATCGTACGTAGCTCCATTCCGATTCCATGGAGCAATTGTATCCTTATATATGTAGGAATATTTGAGACCCACGCTCAAATGACATTTTCCCAGTAGACCCAAAAGAGCTATTAATGACCACGTAAATACATACGAGAAACGACAATGGACATGATGATGGCCCGATGGCACGACTTCTACTTCCCATTCCATTGTATTAGACACATATCGCAATCGAACGGCGACCAGACCAAGAGCAAACGGCAATTCAAGAAGCACACAAAACTACAAGTACTGTACTGTACAACTACATTCCTACTAGGTACCACTCGAGAGAGAGAATATGTATAAAGTTAAGGGACTCTACATTCTATGGTATGTGCACATAGAATACAGAATACGATGATTCTGCTACACTTACTCAAGCAATGTTCAATTCTCAACTAAAATATCCTCCTTGTCCTCGCTCTCCTATGCGAATTGCGAAGCGACAGCCAAAAAGAAGACGAGGGCATAACAGAACAAATAATATAGTAAAATACTAGCTGAACGATACCATAACATAAGGAGTGCCTTCTTTCGTAGCATTTGTAGATGTGTATTATGCACTTATGTGTATAGTGTACATTGTACATAGCGGCACACATTTCAACTGGCACAGGAGGCTCCCTCGAGACGGACCGACAAAAATATTGGCTTTGAAATCGATTAGACCCTCTCGCTCTCTCCCTCCACTCACGATCGGCTCAGCAGTTTTGCTTTGACTCAAAGGCAGTCACTCACCTAACCTATATCTATACACTACATAAGTACGTAGCTACTTATACCATTACCTCTTTTATTTTTTTCTATCAAGATCTGCGTGATATTCTACTGTGTACTGTATCAGTAGTTATAAATGTTATAAACACACAGGGGAAAGCTCGAGAAAGTATGTATGTGCATATGTACTCCTGCCTGTAGTACATACAATATAACAAGTAAAGCTAACTAAGCCACGCTTTAGCCATGCTTTAGAAAATCCAGGATGTAAAACCATCATTTCCGAACCCGGTGTCGGCACACCAACCAACTCAAACTCAAGAAGAACTCTACCAAACTCTTCTGTCAAATAGTAAACGTAGGTATTTATATCGATATATCTACAAGTAGTATCTGTAGTAGCTATTTGTACTTATACCTACATTCCTGAGGTAGATTTAAGTAGCTATAGCTATCCTTAACTTAACAAGTTAAGAAACTGCTAGGTATTCTATAAGTGTGTAAAGTGTGTATCTACTGAATTGTACTCTAAGCAAATTTCTTTCTTAGTGTTTGTGTTACTGTCCTGTCCTGTTGTATTCTGTTATGCAAGAAGTATACTTTTAGGTATAGTTACTATCCTTGAAGAGTAAAAGAGTTTAGGTTTGAAGCTATTTGTACCACTTCCAAGTTGTCTTCCTTTCGTTCCTCCTACTTGGTCTGGTTGTGCCCTATGAATACATATCACGGTACAGTATAGTGAATGCCAAATACAGAAATACCAGAGAAACCCAAATTCGTACGGAACTTGTCTTAGGGATGGCTTTAGTTACTTAGTTTGACTTGACTTGCCTTTTCCTTTGAATCCCTAAAGTAACCTCAGCAAACAAACGAGGTTGAACACTGAACAGAGAATAGTAGCACATATTTATACTCGTCCATAGTGTAGTACGAGTAGAAGAGCGAGAGAGAAAGAAGAATATGCCAAGCGAGAATAGGACAGGAACCGCGAGAGCAAATTCGCAAGGTCAGCAGCTCTTTGAGTTGGGAAACACTCGAGAACAAAGCAGAGTGCCCGTATTATTTCATGTTCCATCCGGTCCCATCATCCTCCAGAGCAAACCAAGCCAAGCCAAGCCAGTCTATGTCCATAGTCCATAGCGTAGCATCCTATCCTATTCTTTTTGTTATGTTGAGAGCAAAGTCAAGTCAAGTCAACTTAACTCAGCTCAACTAAACTAAACTATGTACTTCCACTCCAATCCGATCCAATCCAGTCCAGTAAAGTCAACTTGTATGTATGTCTCTAATGCAATGTAACAATGTAAGTAGCTATGTACAATAGTTACATAACATACTCAAAGAGTTACATAGTACCTATATATAGTATACTATCTGTTCAACGTAGACAAAACTATGTACATTAATACATAGGTAGCTAAGGCCAAGGCTTGGATGGGATGGCAGCGAATCCTTTCTCATGATATATTACGTCCAGGACTCTAATACCAAAGTAATGCGATGTAATCTACTATAATAATACACTGGATAGTTTGGTATTAGTCCGTCCAAGTCCAAAGTCCAAGCCAGTAGTAGCTTCTCCAACGTCAACAGAAAGAGCAGAGCAAACCACAAAGGCCGAGGAAACCACATTATCAAAATCAAACCATATTATTATGCTCCGTAATAGGACATAGAATTGCCAGAGCCAAAATCAAACGATCTATCGACTTTGCTTGATTTACTCTTTCCTCCATGTCCATACATAACATGGCTAAAATTTCCATTCATGCTTTGCGTAAGAATAGAAAGGAATGAACTTCCCCGGTCAGGTCACAGTCAGAACTGATTGGTCACCATAATCGCACATACATACTACATGCACAAATAGAATTCTATAATCTGCACACACCTACATTACGTGCACTGAACAGAACTGGACCTTAAAGGTAGTTAGGTAAGCACAAGAAAGAAATCGACTGAACTGAACTGACTGTAGTCTATGAATTCCTTCAATTTTTTCTATAAAAAGGCATTCAAGCGTGGTATTACACAAAGCAAAGGTTGACTTGACATACCTACTTTTACGTACGTAGTGCTCACTACTCACGTACGACATAACGGAAAGGATTGAATTTATTTCTTCAAATGTCCATGTCCAATGTATGTAGTATATAGACTTTGGCATGCTATCTACATTACCCGTACTATTTTATGATATAACAGTTCTTATTCTTACTATATAGATATTTTTAGTCCTTTACGTAACGCTGGAACATAAATTCTGAATTCAAAGCATTCTGAATTCTGATATTGGTAAATATAATATTTTTATACTACGTATAAGCCACTGGCTGATTGTAAGTCGTTAGGTGTGCATAGGTATATAGAACAGAGGATAAGCGGATAAGCAATAATAGAAATCAAGATGTATAAAAAAATTTTAAACGTAGCTATACGATTAGTTTGCAATTTGGAAGTCCAGACCAAAAGCACCGCTGAAAGGAGGTAAGTTTAGATATACCATAATGATATGCTGTAGTCTTTCTCTAATACCATGGCCTGGCCTGGCATTCTTATGTGTGTTCTGTATCTGTAGATATTTATGTGTGCATTTAAGGGAAGTCAATGCAATGAGGAATGTCTTGAGTATTGAAAGGCATAGCGAAGCTAGTCAGGTAAAGGAATCTTTTGAAGCCATGTCATTCACTATACTATACGAGTGCAGTACAGGGAAATCCCATTTCTAAATTATCTTACTTTTCTTTTTGCTTGTGGAGCCTTTTCTTCGCTTTATATACCTAATATGAGTTTGTTGAGTCTTGAGTCTTGAGTTGACTTTGATTCCCCTCGCATTCACTTCATCTTTTTTCATTTCTCGGTAGCTATGTTATGTTATGCTATGCCATACCATGCGATGCGATGTGTCCAGTCCATAGCATGTCATTCCACTCCAATACTCAATTCACTCATATGGTATTCTGGTAGAATCTACTTTCTCCGTATATCTGTACTACGTATACTAAGTAGTTAGGTATCTATGTTCTTTTATTAGCACTATGTAATGTATGTAGTAGGAGTATATGAGTTTCTTTTTATTGGTACGGCGCTTATAGGGCAGCGGCGTGCCTTTGGATGGTTTCTTCTCTTTCTTCCTTTCGAACAAGTTTCCGTTCTTCAACAATTTCTCACTCACTCACGATCAGTGCCATTTTGTCCCATCCCTTGCCATTTTATTATTGACCTTTCTGTTCAAGTTCATTTTTGAAACGACGTTGGTTAGTTTCCCTGGCGTGGCATGGCGAGGCTCTTCTTGTCATTCCAAAGCTGTTACGTTACGTTAGATTTTCTTCTTTTGTTCCGTCTCCGACTGTCAACTTTTCTAGTGTCATGGGCATTCAGTTCAGTCTCAGTCTACAATATACGTATATAGGCATTCAATAAAGTTTACTATAGGGAATACATATATAAATATACCTAAATAGTACAGTTTTTTATAGAGAAAGGATTTATGTATCTATAATGGAGGATTTATATATTTTGTATATGAAATTTGTATGTACACAGCTGTCGTGTACAGTACATACTCCCTCCAAGTGCAAAGCAGATGAATGGTGAATGTGACTTGTACAGATTGATAAGTTATGGTATGGCTCGTTTAATCTTCAAGATGAAAGTGACACTTCTACTCCATATACTTTGTCAGTCATTTATTTTCTTTCCTTCCACTCTGCGGTATTCCTCCATTTTCCGTGAGCTCCACTGCCTTTTTTATTCTTTCTCAAGTGGAAATGGAAAGGAATGAAATGAAATGGAGCGACTCACAATCAGACTTTTAATGTAAAATATTGTCAGAGAAGATAAATAAATATATTTATATACATAACACAATACAATGCACACATTCAATTCACTCACATGCAAGTTTTAGAAGTCGACATTGCAAAAGCCAGAGAAAGAAAGCTGGGAATTATTGAATAGTGTCTTGACATTCCTTGCTAATGGTACCTTAAGGTTTCTGTTGTACAGTATATTACATTATATTTACATTATAGTAGGTTTAACGTTTAGTTTAATCGTACGTGAATAACAGTAATTAAATATAGATAATGCAGTTTGTATTACGTATTACTCACATAAGTACAATACATAATACATAACAATATGAGGTCAGAAGTTTGAAATTACGTACAAAGATTATTATTTTACAGCAAGGTATACCTAAACCTAATCGTATGTAATAAGTAATAATTATTGCGTGCTTTATGGTGATTTGTATCAAATATCTGTAAATTCCGAGGCCAAGCCTAGCGTAACCGGGCAAAATAATATTGCTTAAGTAGTTTCTTAAATGACGAATTTGCCTAATGTCGCAAGGAAATGACATTTAGACTTTTGCCAAAATTACTAGACTTTGGAATTCTTGAGGGCGTGCTAACAGTTCAAAATTTTTTAATTAGCACTTTTGAATAGCAATTTTAAAAGTAGAATTTAGCTTCAATTTTATGGTGCCTGTTGGCAATATTATTATGAAGTGTTTCAATCAGTTTTTGTTTCCTTCACATTATGTATTCTGTAATAATTACTATGATATTAGATGGAGAGTCGGAGCATTATGTATTTAGTACTTAGGTATACATTGAAAACAAATTTAAGTCAAAATCCTTACATATAATTAACTCTGTAATCCATTTTAGTCGAAGAAAGCAATTTACTTAACAGAGTACCTGCTGCTTCAAGGTTATGCATTTTGTATAATATACATAGTGCAAGTGTACTGTAGGAAAATATGATGCAAGTAAAATTCAACCTAATTTTCAAGTAGAGTAGGATAAATTATGCTTTGTTTTTGAGAATAATTGGATTAATAACTCGTAAATTAAACGATAACTAAGACTGATGCAAAAGACTACCTGTAGTTCTGCTGCAGATTGTTACCTATGCATAAGCTTTTATTATAGCTTGGGTTCGGATATGCATTCAAAATTAATACGAATATTGGTGTACCGGTATACTGGTAGGCCTTTTCTCAGCTATTTAACAATTCATTTTCATTTTAAAGAATAATTGTTCATAATTATTAGGGCATTAGAAAACTAATAGATATCTACAGAAAGAATAAACATTTTAATATGCAGATACATTGTAGGTTGTTTTTGAAACATTTACTGTCCCAAATATTGTGCGCTTCCAATCTCAATTCAGTTACCTACTATTCATTCAGGTGCATCATAAAAGCCATTTCTCGTCTTACAGTAAAACCATGCATGTCCGAGTCCTGATAATAATATACTTCTGTCTGTAGAATATATATAATTATTTATGTTAAGGATTAATAGGGGAGGAGGATCTGTACGCGTTGGTTTGGTAAGAAAAAGTTAATAACACAATGGCAAATCGTTGAATCTACTACATCGGGTTTAATTAATGATGGCTGAGTTGATGGTGCACTTTGTGATTTTGTATTTAATGTATGGGAGTGATAACGTAGCTCGTGTCTCTTCCTTCCCTATAATTATCTTATTCTATACATGTGGCCTGGCCTGGTCTAGTATTAGTGTTACTTACTACCTAAATTGGAGTATATGTATCACATTGCATTTTATATTAGGTACGAAAACGTTAATGGAGGAAGTCCATTCGCATAAAGACGAAAAATAATTAGCTATATTATTTCTACTTTTGATCTGCTGATCTAGCCGGGACCCTACATAGTCTGACTGAGTGAAATTGGAGCAACTCGAATTTCCTCCTCCTAGTACGGAATAGCACCATTGCCACTGCTACTAATGAGTACCTACCTACACATATACATAATAATAACAGTTCTATAGCACAATATACATTGTAATATAAGTTGAGCTGAGTAGGAGGAAGTTTTTGGTTATTGTAGTAATATTAAGGAAGGGAACAGGAAAAAGGATTATTTTAAAGGTTCATTTAAAGACTTAAGTTGCTCTTTGAAAATGTTTTGATATCAACTAATGACTTGCCCTGAGGAGATTGTGATCTTGGAAAGTTTTATAATTTGAGCTATACTTAATACTAGTTGTAAGTATCTGTGTCATTTACTTGCTACATATCACGCACCGTATTTTCGTAATCAAACTACCAGCCAGAATGTATTTAGCTATAATACATTTTGGCTTCTTAATTTCTTAGGTTAAATACCTTCGGGGCCAGAGAACTTATCAATTATGCTAAAATTGCATAAGGTTTGATTTAACTTTAAATTCGAAACTTCTTACATACAATTACTCTGGAGAAAGTATTTGTAATTTTTCCATTATTTTAGGTAAAATTAATATTGTACGATTTAAATAGAATTGAATATACGTAATTTTGGTATGACGCATGGTTGTCCGTAAATAAAATCCAAAAATTCTCGCGTGGAGTTACGTAATTGAGAAAATACGGCATGTATGAACAGTAAGTAATAAATTTATAGCAGTGTGTAAGAAAAGGATGATTTTAATTTGGGTTTATGAGTTTTTGGTAGAGTAGAAGGGAAAGTAGAGAGTAGAGTAGAAAGGAACTGTAATGAAATGTAGTGGTGGAAGTTGACAAGGAGTCGCATGTCTAAACTCACTAAATGCACAAGTTTATATAAGTCAAGTAAAGTGAACTGAAGTCAAGTCAGAGCTAGTGGAGAGAGTCGAGTAGACAAAGTTAACATCTGTTCTCTTTTTTCGACCTTATTGGCTTTCACTCATGAATGAACAAAAGGGGGATAGAGGATACTGCTCTCGGAAAGAAAGAACATTCGCTCGTACACTTAATGGATTGCATCGGTTTAGTGCACAACCCTACTACTTGTTAGTGAGCATTTTGGATGGCTCGACTATTTTTCATTTCTTCCTCCCTTTCGACTTGAGACTTGACTTTGACTCTCAATCTCATCTCTACCACACACAAACTTTCCTTCTTCCACAAAGTCGCCAGATACAAATAAAATATTCTAGTCGAGAGTTGTTTTTGCCCCTAAAGGATAATAGAGCAGTTGAACCAGGGGACATCAACTCGATTTTAGTCTATGTCGTGTCATTAGGAAACAACAATGGTTTTAAATGTGCAATTACTGCAAAGAAATGGCATTACACAATGTACACAAAATCACATTTCTGTGTCGGTGACGGCGAGAGACCACTATTTACAAGATGCTGAGTCGGGAACAAGAACAAACTAAAAGAAAGACACTCCTCAATAATTATGTGCATGAGTCTATCCAGAGATGCTACTATTAGAAGTAGTTAGCCGAACAAGTATTACTACTATAATGCTACACATTTTTACACAATTGACTATACTTTCACTTCTTTACCTAAATTGTACACTAAAGATAATATTAAAGAGTCTTTAATAGCAACTTCATGAAATGCAATGTAGGCTCTAGTAAATAGCTAGGTACCTACATACATTAAATATACACATAATATCTACCCTATCCTACTTTTATATAATAAACTCTTGGAGAAAGTAAATTAGCCAACTCTTGCTATGTGGAATAAAAATACAGCTACTTTCTCCATGGTTAGTGAAAGCCGCACTTCGATATACATTGTCCTACTCTCTATTATTCTATACAATAATGTGGTTACTTTTGTGAAACAAGTTTAGACAATGCTGAATTTTCTGGGGCAGAGGAGAAAAGTCTTCGCTTACGTAATAGTCACAGTCTGAACTGGGACACAATATTAGGGAAAGAGCAAGGAGACATGAAAAGGCATTTTCTAATAGTGTCTACTGTATGTATACTTTATAAAGACGTGAGTTTCTTGTCTTAGTTTAGTTTCTTATTACATCGTCTCTTTTAGAAAATGGAGTAAGGTATGTATTAAGTAAGGATGTATCGTACGAGTATATAGCTAAATACGTTGATAGCAGTAGAAGAGGCTAAGTAAGATAGAAGGGAAGACGAAGGAAATGCACGGGATTAAAATGAAATACAGTGAGTGAGGCCTATCCAATTATGTAAGGATGGAATAATAATGTAAGACGGGTCTTATCGTAATTGGATTGGGATTTCTATGCGATTTGTTAGTCCTGAGAATATTGTGAGGGGTTGTTGGTTTAAGCCCGTCTAAGACTAACCACCCGTGCACCAGAATGAATGTC
>JAQFYC010005178.1:0-15078 GCA_034694165.1 Tomocerus mixtus
TAAAGGTACTTTACTGTGCAGCAAAAGTGATTGCTGCTACTTTTTCGTTAAAGTGACGAAGTCTAAAGTCAGTCTTAGAGTGTAAAGTTATCACTTGCACAGTTGATGAGTTGATGTGAGGTTTTTAAACTGCATTGCAGGCTAAAAATAGTACATACTACAGTTACTATATTTAGAAGCGATATACATACACAAAGCCTCATACAAGAGAATTTAGTTCCCATCCGTATATGAATCTATAACGTTATTATAAATCTTATTTTAATGTGGGTATAGAAGTAGAAGATCAAGATCAAATTATTCCATAGGTATTTACCTATATAAAGTGCATAGGGTATTCTTCGATGAACTCCTTGTTCCTCATTAACGCATGGTTCAAATTAGCCATGCTGCTCAGAGCCAGTCGACTAAAACAAAAGAAGACAATAACATCAATATTGTGTAGGTACTTAATTACTTAATTCAAAGTAAAAAATTGGAAAAGCAAATACAATTGTAGTAAACTTACTCGAGCCCTTCGGAAAACATTTTGGCCCTATAAGGAAGTACGAACACATAAGAATTTAAAATCACAACGAAGTAACAAACTTCAATAAAGTGTTTCATGTTAAATAGTAAAGATATTCCATGTAAGTAATTTATATGGAGTGCCTACCTGGTCGCCGCATAATGGGCATAGTAGGTGGGAGCCGGCATTCTTACGCTTTTGTTGCAGCGTTGAAATGTGTAGCAAAGGTTGTAAGTAAACGTTTTCAGCGTTTCCAGTTCGAAATTGCTCTCATCATGGAGTACCCTGTAGCGAGTTGGGCAACTCGTTCCCTTGAGAAAGAATACATAAACATGGGGTGTCACTTACAACAATCGAGAATGGTAGTACGACTACCTTGAAAAACATAGTCAATGATAGTAATACTTACCAGCAATCCCCTGTGCGAAAGTAAATAGTAGTCACTCTCCGTTTGATGGACAATGTCCGTGTCCATAAGAGTTCCAGCGGGTGCATTCACGATCTGTGTAAAACAATTACCACAAAAGTTTACTAGAGGGACCTTTCTAGAAGGGGGCTTAACTAACTGTGAAGTAGCTTACCATATCGTTATTGTTAGACTCCCCTTCGTGATGGAAAAAGCGCGTTTTATTTCTCTGTAACAGAAATAGTTAAGATTTTTATATGCCATTTATTTAAATGTTATACATAATTGCAGGTTGCAGACATATTATATCACATATAGCTGTAATTATATAAATGTAGATTTAATAATATTTAGTTGTGTAGAAATAGCAGTATGTTTAATTACCAACCTTCTGTACCGTAATAAAAGTGATTGGAGGTTGGTAAGGACGTCCATTTTCTCTTTTGAATGTTTTGCAGGCAGCTTTTATAGCAGCTAATTCTTGGTCTTTAACCTGTGTTTGTAAATTGTAATCATGTGGTAATTAATTCTGAAGGTATATGACTTTAGTAAATCTAATTCAGATTCCGAGAACATATACATATTGGAGGAATCCTCGAAAAATAACTGATTAGTTATGAATTTTAATAATACTTACATCTTTAAATTGGCCTTCGCCTACTCCATCACGAAACATCATGATTTTGTTCGGCATGCACCCCGACTTTTTCGTGAAGAGTTGAATCATCTCCACAACTATTGTGTCCAAATTTTTAATGATTTCTGCGGCAGATCTATTAGCCTTATCTTGAGCTCTTATCTGCATAGTGTACGGCATGATGTTTTTTTGGAAGCAACCCGTAACGGCAGCGAAGCTAGGATTAATTACGCCTCTTCTCTAAAAGGAAAAATTTTATTGATTATTATTTTCATTACTTGCATAAAAATAGAGAAAATTTTATTTTCTGACTTACTGATATGTTTGGCGGTGGGTGGGTTACATCGGCTCCTAAAATGAGAATGGGTTCGTTGATAATTGTTTCCAATCCGTTACTTGTGATAATGGGTATGTGGTTCGTCCCTCCTAACTTACAATTCAGTTTTTGAACTAAGTTTTGAAGAACTTCATCTGCCCGTTCGACCACATTGTCCCAGTGTATGCATTGGGTGAGAATACCCACCACTACTTCCGCTGCTCTCTTTATTTGTCCATAGGCTTCTTGATTCCTACTTGGAATCACGACAAAAACCAAGCGACACTTTTTATCCTTAAAATTTTCCTTTAGCTCTTTTGATAACTTTTCTACATTGTCACTCGCATCATCTTTTTTTGATGACATTTCTGCAGTTTTGATAATGAAGTCATTTGGGTTTTCAAATTCTACTCCCCTTTTCGAGCTCATCACTTTTAGCGACTGGACGAAATCGCTAAAACAATAATCGAAAGTTCAATACACTGATTCTTTTCATAACTGTAATTTGCAAGGAAGATATGCTGTAAAAGCTGCTGTTACCTTATAATGGTTCTGTTCACTTTTGGACGGTTTACGATTAGGAATCCAAACTTTGGCATATTCTTCGTCACATGGAATGAAAATGACTCTTTCTGCTCCCAAATATCCCATTCACCCAACTTTGGGGTGAATGTGGCGCATTTGCCCTAAAAACATAAAAATCAATTACTACTCCAATGGTTCCACAATCAAAAATAGTACTATGAACTTATGTTTTAACGGAAACTAACCTTCCACTGCCCTGTGCCTTCGCCATATAAAATTTTGGGGGGTTGAAGTACACGCAACTGTTTATTTAATAAAGTTTCATTGAAGCTGATGCCGAATTCTTTCAGTTCTTTGCACTGACGTGGTTTCATTATTTCATTTAGCTGCAAAAAATAACGCAATTTTATCGATCTGGTGTCACACGAACCTATTACATAATATTGGAATATCTATGTAAATGCAGAGACTTACAGATTTCTCTATATTTAATTTTAAGTCGCGTGGTTCCTGTCGGGCCAACTTCATTAAAGAGCAGGTTTGAGAATCTTTAAGTTTCTTCTCATAAGCTTTGCCTTTAATGAACTGGCATAGCTTATCAAGACAAAATAGAAACATTAGCATATTCAACAAGTTAATTGACCAAGCAAAGAAAAAAATTAAATTAAAATAATACCTCTGCTGGTACTCTGGATCTACCATTATTTAGCAATAAACATGGTCCATTGGGGTGTTTCAGCTTCATTCCGTATGTCTTACAAAAGTAGTCAGAAACTGACATCTTTCCATCGGTGCTGTGGAGGAATTTAAAGTCTTGTGCAGACTCTTTACAGATTCCAGACACTTTACCGGTTATTTTCTTGAGTCCATGTGGAATTCCCGAGCTCGCATCCTTTACTTCGTAAATTACTTTACAATCTGTTAATAATAGAGAAAGAATAGATTCTTAATAGTGTTTTTGTAAATCTACAGAAAATTTTACAGATATCACTAAAACAACTAAAGCTAAAACCAAACTAAAACATAATATATCACTGCTGCATTATTGCTCTACTAACTTTGTATGGTACTATTGATCCAAAAAAGTTCAGAACTTGACGGATTCCATGTGGTTCTACTACTGCGTTTCCAGGATGAAATTAACTCTTCAATAACATCCAGTGAATATCCACTTTTGTGGAATGTGCCATACGTCACTACATATGAGAACAAAAGTATAGATTACATGACTACAGCTTTCATTTAAAATTTCATTATAATTGTAATATACATATAGTATTCTATTTCTAAATATCTGCTGCTTAAATTCTATATAAATATGTTCACCTACTGTCAACATTCAGATTTAAGTTCCAGCCTATCGAGAAGTTGGCGTACACACCCTGCCACGCCCTAACTCCATTATCTAATGAAAATCCGTCATTTTCTGGCCACCAAATCAATCCGGATCGACCCACGGGTACAAACTTGCATTGTGGAATACTTTTGATGAGAGCATTGTAGACTTGCTCCGTCTGAGTCTTTTGCGTGGTTGGGATATTCATCCCCTGCCAGCTGCCATCATTCTTGGAAGCATAGGACATTAAGTCGGATGTCTCCACAACCAAAGCAGTTCTCTTGATCGCGACAATGAAATTCTCAACTTCACCGGTTTCATCATTCTCCAACGGAATTTGATATTCCAGGAGATTGCCTGCCAAATCCTTAGTGGAGTAAAGGTTGTTTGACAGATCTGAGACAATTCCGATCTGACTTCCGGGGTGATTTTTCTCGTATTGTTCGTAAAGTCGACAAATTGTAATCGTTAGTACTTGTTGCCGAATCTGCTGGGGCAACTTCGATTGCGTTTTCTTAGTACAAGAACTGTTTCTGGATATTGTGACATCGTAATGCAATATCTTCTTGGGAAATTTTAAATTGTCCACGCTGAAGTAGTTTAGGGATATGTTGGCGTACTGAGCCTGTATCACAGCTTTCGTTTGATCAAATGGCAGGGAGGTTTTCTTTTCGATAGATGGTTTAATCCAATGTACAACCCCGCAAGCTACATCCTTTATGGACTGAAGTCTGAAACAGGCGATAATTAAAAATTAATGCATAGAACAGTATATTTGCTTTTATTGTCATTAACAGTCAGAGGTTTAGCAAAGCACCGTAATAGTTTTTATATCGCTACCTTTTGGTATCCCTTGGTAAAGGTCGATCATTTTTTCCACTGGCTATCGAGTTTCCGCTGCGACCGCTAGATTTTCCATCTCGTAATTTGCAACTACTGATACCACCCTGTCCATTGTTGTTTTCGTAACTACCCCCAGAACTTTCGGAAGTACCACCTTGCGGACATTTGTTTTTGTTTTTGTTACGTTTCCCTACTGTCTGCCATTCGTCTGTAAGAGTAAATAAATTTAGAAAAAGCAAATATTATTCCATGAATAAAAATGCCATAGATCTTGCTATATTTTGCAAAAAGTATACATTAGAAAAGAATAGTAATAATACATTTTCGGAGAAAATCAGTAAAACCATTATTATTTAAAAAATTTAACAAACCTTCTTCTTTCGGCATTTTGAAATGTTATAGGAGAACTTTTCTCCGGTCGCTTCAGCTTGTAGACACAACAACTGACTGATCCAGAAAATTAAATAACTTTCGTGGATGCAATCTTCAGATTTTCAAGAAATCAAATGAAGAAAATCAACAACCAACCAAACCCACAAATAACCATGGATGCTCTTATTCCACGCTTACTTTAGCCCTAACTAGTCTCAATTGTGAATTTCTAGAGCTAATTTTAGGGTTCAATTTTCATGGAAAGTTTTCTTTTAGAAGAGAAAGTTTCCTTTTGATAAGTTATATGGGCTTTTATTATCAGCAACTAGCATGGTGTCCATTTATATTCACGTGCAATTGCACGAAAAGAGATTTCCTTTGTTTCAACCAGAGAAACAAAGGAAAAGAGAATACCGTAGCAGCATTTAGTCTCCTATAACACCCCATAAATTGTTTCATGCAAGAAGTACTCTCGGCTCAAAAATGATTGAGACTGTTTTTGAAATAGGCTACTGCCAATGTAGACTGACCATAAAGGCGGAGCCTATTTCAAAAACAGTCTCAATCATTTTTGAGCCGAGAGTATATTATTTTACTTATGAAATATTCATTTTTTAATGTTGCGAATCAGCCCTACCCGTACTCACTCTCAGTCGTCACTCGGAAATTAAAGCATTTTTTTCATGTGATTGAAATTAAAGTACCCAAATATCATTTGATTAAAAATTATCCTAAGCTAGTGTTTATTGTTTATCTATCTTGAGAGCTTACAAAAATATGTTGTTAACATTTGACATTTGTAAATCGTAAGTTGGGAAATATTTATAAAACAGGTAAGTTGAAATTGAAAGTAATACGTAACACTTATACAATAAAATATGCTACTTAACTATGTACATTATTTACTGCAAATCTAAATAAATACTAGGCAATATTGGACAATATTGGTACACAATTACGGATGTGCAATTAAAATAAAATAAACTCGAAATACGTCTGTAGTGTAAGTTGTAAGCAGTATATTCACAGACAATTATTATAAAGTAAAATGTAAGGTATATTTTACATGCGTAATTTACAGTATATACAATGAAGGTACTTTTAAGTGGTTGCATTTTTATGTATCCGATTTGTATATGGATACATACTTGTACATGAAGGTACACAGATTCAATCAAGAACAAAGGTTTTCGTTAATTAAATTATAACGTATTGTACCTAGGACTTAACTACAATAATTACACCAATTTCTGAAAATCTGTAAGTAATAAGCAAGAAACTGGATGAACAATTATTAAAATCTTGAAGTTTGCGTAGTTTGCATTTGAATGCTATCCACGGTCGTAGGAGTGCCATTGGAATTTTTCTGCACCACATCCATGCTGTGTCCGTTGACAATACTAAGTTGACTACTCGATTTGACATCTTCAATGTGTTCGTAGCAGCTGACACCCAATTCTGCCTGATCTAATCCAGCTCTCTCAACTCCGATTTCTGCTCGGAGACTCAACCCGGGGATTTTGTTCATTATAAAAAGGATTATGTAGGTGACGACAAAGCTCCAGGTAAGCCCAGCAAGAGTGTCTGCTACCTGATATGCAACTTGGATCCAGTTTCCATCAAGTCCTCCTCCGTTTTCAGCTCCGTAGGCTTTCTGCGCAAAAATTCCTGTCAATATATTCCCGACGATGCCACCAACTCCGTGAACAGCAAAAACATCCAATGCGTCATCATAGGCTATGAGCTTCTTTAAATTCAATGCTAAATTACAGCACACTGCTCCAGCAATTCCGAAAACAATACTGGAAGCTGGACTGACAAATCCACATCCTGGGGTAATGCACACAAGTCCAGCGACAGCTCCTGAAAACAAATAAAAATTAATTATCGAATAATTATAACTTTTACAATCCATCTATGTAGCGAAAAATCAGATTTTATATCAACCTGCACAAAATCCTAAAGCTGAAAATTTCTTTTCAAGACGGTAATCCAAGAGCACCCAAGTGATCCCTCCGATAGATCCAGACAAGTTTGTCACGAAACATGCCATAGCTGCTTGAACATTAGGCTGCAATGCTGCATTTGCCAAAGAAATCAATGTAAAATTAGTCCGAAATCAGAAATCATACGTTAATATTGCCAAAATTATTAATTATTTAGCTAATTCAGATATTTACCTGAGCCCCCATTGAAGCCGAACCACCCAAACCAAATAAAAGCCGTTCCTAATACAACATTTGCCATATTGTGGGGTTTTGCTTCTTCGTGGGCTTGCTCTCTGGAACCCAAAATTACAGCATAGGCCAAGGCAGCAGCTCCAGAACTGATATGGACTGTTCACGATATTTTAATTATTTATTAATACTCACACGTACCATTAATTCAAATTATAATTATAACACAAATTATAATATTTACCAGGGGTACCGCCAGCAAAATCTAAACCACCCATTACTAAGGACCATCCATTAGAATTCCAAGTCCAGCAAGCGAGGAAGTCGTAAACGAAAGTTGTCCATAAAAATATGAAAACAATAGTCGGTAAAAATCTTCCTCTTTCAGCAGCTGCCCCGATTGCAAGGGCTGGAGTAATTGCTGCAAACATTCCTTGATACAAACAAAAAGCAATATCTGGAAGTTTTGAATCGTCGGCAAATCTATCCCCGTAAACTCCATTGAGGAATGCATTGTCGAAATTTCCGATAAAGAAGTTTCCTGTTTTGCTGAATGTCAACGAATATCCGAACATAAACCACTGTGAATTCATAGAAACAATTCACAATTATTAGTACAATATACATAAGTCAGTCCTGAAAAGTGATAAAATTGCTATTGCATTAATCTGTATAATAGGATCTGTATAAATTCTAATTTTTGTACTCTTCCTGGATATCTATTGTATGTTTAGGCGGAAAAGGAGCATAATGAACTGACAAATACATATCATTACACATATTTCCTATATTCCTGCAATTTTATTTTGTTAAGACCTATTTAGTTATTGACCCAAATTTTTAAGCTACTGAACTGACTCCCACCACGAAAAATCCTTCAAAAAATAGTCATTCTTTTCCTAAAATCAAAATGTTATCCTTAACTTCCTATACATGGATTTATAAACCACCCTAGTTGCTTAAAAATCAGAAATTAAGTTTCCCTACATCATCGCATCATTAAAAAAATGAAGTATTCAATTTCATACAACACCCTATTCCATAAATTGGACGGTTCAGTTTATATTGATAAGCAACACACGTTCACTATGTAAATCAAGTATCAGTATCTCAGTATTAATCATGGTTATTGTCTGAATATTATACGTAAAGGACTTGCTACACAAAGTATCTACAGAACTGTAGATACTGCGATGAGGGATTTCTTTCTATTATTATCAGCCACTACCTATGAGTATGCGTGTCTAATATATCGTGTTAACATTGTAACCTACATAAAAATAAGGTTTTGCCAAGCCTAGTTAATTTAGATATGATATTGTGAATAAACTCCAGCAAAAAATGATCATAAACAATGGACTATATGGGTTTGTCAATGAAAATGCCATTACTTACAATATTCCTACTAGCATTAACAAGTCATGGTCACGGTCATAAATGAATACCTATTCTTCGTGTAATGACATGTCATATAGCCATTAAAGATAATAAAAGTAAATAAAACATGTATTCCTTCTTTCTGATTCTTATCTTTAACTATTATAGCTAAGCAAGCTATAAAGCTAGGTAGGTATCTATTGTACTTAGGTACCTATTTAATATTTAATGTAAAGGTAACAGTACACATTGTTTATGGACTACCTATACAAATACATACATTACAATAATATAATTCTCCTAATAATGGGCTACTGGACAATAGATAAACACTATTTTATTTAGTGCTTATCATGTCCACAACCACAGACCGGGATAAAAGAGGACATTACATTACATAATATGTCTATCAGTATGTATATGTAAATATGTAGTATGTTTGTAGGAAATACTTTTATCCAATATTAGTTATTTGTATTCTGTTTCTGACAAAAATATTGTCATTTAGGTAATAAGTACAACTATTATTTAATGTATTTACTATATGTGTAACGCGTGTATGGCCAGTGTATGATTCTGCTCTAGATGGAAAAGAGGGTTTTAACACAGCTAAATAGCTACCTATTGTGCACGTGCACTTTTCTATGTGATTCAGGATTCAGACAAAGATTATACATATCAATATAGAACATCTAGTATTTGCGAAACATATTGCAATTTTTGTCATAGATTGCCATGTGATATGTGTGATATTATAAAATTTATGTAAGGTTTTATAGCACTAGATAAGATAGTAATCATCTGTGTACGATTGTTTATAGTTTACCTGGACAGAGACAACAGCTACAGACCAGCAACTGAGCATTATCAAAGATAGTGCACTTTTGCTCCTGGCCATCCCACTGTAGAAATATCCGACACCTAGATACAAAATATTATAATGTGAAATTTTTTAGCAGACATGTCATAAGAAAAATGGGCTACATTTATGGAAATATTTATACAACCCATTCATTAAGTTGTTTCAACTGAAGCTATACATAGTATTTACATGTGAATCAATTACCTGGAATCATCAGCCATACTAGAGCCGTAGACGCTAGGAGGAAGCTAATATCTCCAGGGTTGTAAATTTCTACGGGCCCATGGTTCTCAGCTACCATGCTGGCATTATGTAATTCAGTTTCATTGCTCATATTAAGTAATTTGCAGATTTATCTGAAAGAAAATAAGAAACGTGTGGTAAGTATTTATGAAGGGTCTTCTACAAAACGACATAAATGATCTCATGGCTAAAGTATAATAAATAATAATAGACCGCCATAAACTGATTAAAAATACATTCTGAAACTCTACTAAATATTAAAAAACTTGATTGGCCAAACCCATAAAACTACATAAAAGCCATCTTCAACAAAAAGCACATTGTAACACTCTGGAATGGTCATCCATGTGTCTCACTCATGTGTACGCAACAGACAGGAAAGGAGGAAGACTGGTTTACCTTGTAATTCTTTACCTTGTAAACCTTCACATAGGGCAATTATTAGCGCACTTACAAGAAGTGCAAGTTGTCTATAACAACATTCTGTCTAAATATACCAAATAATGTAACATGCTGTTACCTCCACTTCTACTGCAACTTTTTGCCTGATTTATACATTCCTAGCCTACTTACTATATAGTTATTTGAGACTTTATTTTGTTTCTTACAGGCAGACAGTCAACCAAACTCAAAAACTGGCAATTTGCATTGCAATAGTCGTGATGTGAATGTGAGGTAAAGTTGGAATGTTATGTAAGTCATTCTGGATTACATATTACCTATACTATATTATGAATTCACACATGGGTATACATAAACAAGCCCTCATGGGTACAGGTACTACATATTCGCAAAGGATAAAATGGATTAGTATTGTATGCAAACACAAATCAGTCGGTAATATCAGAGGGATAATATTCAATCAAATTATGCTAATTCTGACTGGGCTCATTTTTGAATATATTTTACTATTACGAATCTAGTATACTCACTTAGGACTGTGTAGGTAGGATAGTTGCATATTATTTGTAAGTTGGACAAAAATTAGCGCATTGGTTAAAAAAATATAATTTCATGTAAAATAATTGCTCCGTAAACCTACCTACTGTTTACCCAGGTAAAGTAAGTATAAATTATAAATTACTTTAGTATTTCCCGATAGTATTTACAATGGGTGGATTTGAAAATTGTGACAAGTATTTATAAAGGGAGTCTTCGTATCTTTGGCTCATGAAAACAATAATGTTGTTCAATGCGTTATGTTTTAGTCATAAACACACAAAGCTACAATCCGTAAACAGACTAATGTACACTAACTTATGTAAAGCTAATGTCAATATTAGATCAGTTATATCAACACGTGTACATAGTACTTTTAGTCCACAGTACACCACAATAAATGTAATGATTCTATAGTGTATATCATCTGCTGCTAATCGTATAACTTTAGAAAAGGTTTGTGATTTGATTTATAATATACTATAATTACTGGAGCACATTAATATCTCATTCTAGGACGGAGACATTTTTATACAAAATGCTCTAAAGATTCCGTTGATACTAGTATGTACAAATGTTGAATATGAATCTAGGTATATAGTACAATGCACACACATACTAAGCTCGATATATACCTATGATAAGTGTAATAAATAAGTATGACCCATAATTGGCATATTATAATTGGCCGAAGTTGATACGATTGGTAATCATAATAAATTACCGATTGAGCTAAAGTTTTTTCTGAAAACGACGAATTCTGAATACAAATATGAAATTTCGTCCTCGACTTAGTAAAAAATAGCACGAGTATGAACAAATAGCTTGAATAATTAAGTTTTATCCTTGATCTGATAAATACGTAGACATATAATTAAAGATACCTAAAGCAATTAGCTTTCAAAAAACTTAAAATACCTTACAACTTATAAATATATGTATGAGTGTTGAGTTGAGTGAGTGAATTGGTTGAGTGAATACCATGTTGACTGACAAAGTTGAGTTATGAGTAAATTGGTTGAGTGAATACCATGAATACTAACTAATAGCGACAATGAGCTTGTATTTTGGTGACGAAACAATTTACCATGTAATCCAGTGTTACGTGAAATGCAGAAACACAAGAACTAGAACCACAATTTAATCACAACCAATATGTGTATGCAATATGAAATATATATAATGAACTATTCGATCCTTAGCTCTTCACTAAAGTCTTTTAAATTGTTGACACTGATTATATATGCAAAATGTACATAAAATATTATGTTACATGTAAACAGAGTTGGCTGCATTTTAGAACATAATTTTCCTCTTATAGTAGAAATACAGCACAGCCGTACAACGTAATCGCAATACATGAGAATTGGTAAGCCATGTGCATATAGGTAACTACCCAAACCTAGAAGGTTCCCAGAAACTTTAAAATAAAAAGGAAGCTTATAATATGCATATTGTCATATAATATCATAAGCTAAGCCATGAGGAAGGCGGAAATACCATTTAAGTATGCTATTATGTACTAAAGACGTCTTTAGCAATAATTTAAAATTACGCAAATCTGTGGCAGTCTCAATTACTTACTACATAGCATGAATGAGTCACTGTCTGCTGTGTGCAGATCTAAGCATAAACAAAATAAAATAACTATCAATTTCTTAAAAGATTGGCCAAGAAAAACTATATTATTGAAGTTTAAATTAATTAATATTTTTGCGTCTAGTCTCTTTGTCTCCAGCAAAAGTTAAAACAGACAAAAGCACAAATCTCGGGTTTTCCGCACAGTGGGATTGATTACTTGATATTAAGTTGAGATTTGTTGTGTAAACTATTTTGCCGGTTTTGTCTTATTCAACAATGCTATTGCAAACTATTTAATGGCCAATTTCATCCTGCTAATAATGTTGTTATCAAGCAGGACATTAACATTGGCGACTCCTTGAAGACTAGCCAAACCACAATCTTTGTTTTGCAGACCCTTCTTCCATTGCTTACATAATTCTAATATTTTTTTCGCATTCCGTCGGACAAGTGTCTCAAGTCTCAACAGCCAGCTCGACTTATATACTTAGGTATTATAATATAGTTCACTTGCAGATCTACATAGTTACTGTTTTAGCAATACTGGGTACCACGTACCACACCTGCACGAACATAACAGTTAAGTTAAATGGTTAACTTCCTAATGTCATAAGTGGTTCATGAATACTGTTAACATTTATTCAGACCAATGCCAGAAGAAACGATGGTCAGCTAAAATTATTTTTCTTATGTGAGATACAAGTTAGAATATCAATGCTAGTGACATAATTGTATGCCATGTACATGTAGAATGGAGGCTAAAAACAGTTCGTAAGTATTTAATGTAGGCTAAATAGGTTATACATGATCGATGAAAGGTGCCTATGAATAAAGATGACATTACTTGTTAGTTGTTAATAGTAGAAGATCAAATGTCTCATAAATTCTTAGCAGATCGAAGGCACATGAAATTCAAGTGCGAGTGCTGGTAGTAAACAATAGAATATGTTATCAGTAAGCGTTTACAACACCATAAATGTATCTCTATTTAGATATAGTTATAACTATAATGACACACGAGACAAAGACAAAATCAATCTTACCTTTCTCAAGGCAAGGTCTTCTATTACTTCAAAAAATATTACTGAGCCAGTAATTTATTATATATAAAACCAGTGTAGTATTATTTAAGACAAAAGAGACTTGTCACATCCACATCACTATAAACACCACATGTAGATACACATTTAGTAACTTTTTAGCGCTACCAGCTCTGGAAGCTGTGGAGTTATAGAACTGTGCTTTACTTTAATTTTACGATGTCATTCTCATTTTATGAGATAACTTAATGATTTAGCACTTTTTAACTAATGATCTTAAAAAAGTACCTACAGAGGAACTAAAATTCCAAGAAGGGGTATGAACTGTTACTGAAGGTATTTAAGTAAGTTCAAATAAAATATTTAGCAGATTTGGTTTGCTACTGTGTTGTTGCTCCAAAGGATAGAACTGAAATGATTGCATGAACAAGAAGTACCAGTTTTTCATGGAAGAACAACTACAGCCTGCATGTCAGGGTATGTGAAGGACTTTTTGACTAGGATATCTCTGATACAGGTATAATACTTATAACGAGGCATTCACAATTCACAGAAGTACATGGTGAGATAGACAATACAGGTATGCAGACTCAGGTGCATTTATAGTTACTAGAAGCATTAGGTTCTTTAGCTACAGGTGTACAAGGCAAACCCTAACCTTTCCATGTTATGCATAATATCATATATATACAATATGCATTGCATATTTCATTTAGGTATGTAAGTAAGATATAAGTAAGAATCAAACAGTAGACCTGCAGAGAAGACCTTTATTTTCTAATATTGTCTTCATCTGCCTGTACAGGTAAATGCTTTACTAATCTCCAGTGCAGTGGGCTTAATTGAAGTTTTACCTGAGGCATATTAATGCCTACTTGCTTAATGCCCACTTGCTTAATTGAATAAAGTATTTATATAACCGAAATCAGCTCTAATTCTTCGAATATAACTTCAATGTCTGTATCCATACGGGTTTAGTGTTTAAGTATGCAATTACCTGCTAGTAAGTATGTGAGTATATGACAATAATATATCGTATACTAAAAAAATGGTATCGATAATGTGTAAATGATATTATACAATGCTGAAATAGAATAGATTTCAGCCCAAAGTACCTACCTGCTACCTTACATCGATATGTCACCATCAGTAACTGCAAGTTTGACATTTTTATTTTGTAAAATATTTTATTCTTCGATACACTTAACTGCAGTCTTTGTGTGCTCAGAATTCTTCGGACTGATAAGTATACTATTGTAGTGATATTTATGCTGCATTACTTAAGCAAGTGTTTTTTATTTCAGTAGGATTTTTCTAAACTCATATACATATTATTGTATCAGTATATGAATTTATTATATACATATTATACATAATATACGTACTGCAACTAGGGCCTACAGATTACCTGAAGGCTGACACCAAAGTTTTTCAACAGGACGAATGTCGACTTTTACATTTTTTCATTGACACTTTATACGCTAAAATTAACTGGCATTGCATGACCATAATAACGGCACGATACTCGATGCTTTAACTGAAAGACGGCTTCCTCTTAGATGTTATGCTTAAAGAGCTTTAAATAGCCTACATACATTATTATACTCTATCCTCTAAAAATATAGCTAGTAATTATAAACGTTTTTGTGGTTCCAGGCATTCAGTATAACAAAGAATAATACATAATACTATGTAGTACGTTGAAGGAACTACATAGTAATATTTTCTGAGAATTATTTTTAACCGAATACATTGATTCTTAGCTGGTAGGAATGGGATTGTACGACTAAGCTGCTTAGCTTAAAACAACCCTTTGCTCGAAAGAGTTAAGCTTGTCCTTTCGATCCGTGCAGGGTAGACGAAAAACTAACTGCACACATGAGAATATAAATGTCATTATTACTTATTACTCTACT
>JAQFYC010005179.1:0-15076 GCA_034694165.1 Tomocerus mixtus
TACTTATCGTTACTTAATACGTAGATTTACTTAGCATGCATACTTTACATTGCCTGCATATGAATCCAAACTTAATCCCAACAACTAAATATTAATGCTTTTGCTTTGTTGCATTGGCTTGAAATTGGGATCTCCGTATAAACCCAATCAATATGTAGCTGATTATGAACTTACACTGGAAGTGGAAAATACAAATACTCGAAATAGCTGAACAATACCTGAATATAATATTGTATGTAAATTTTGTATTTCTTTATTAGTAAACTTTAAAAGTAGTTTTAAAGAAGCAACGTGAGTTAAGTACTTTTGCTTCAGTACAGAAATATGTAAGTATATCATCCTTATTTGTGGAAACTTTGGCCAATATCACTAGTGTCTTTGTATGCCATTTTTAGGATACAGTATCGTTAAGTGTTTATAATACAGTTTACTTTTATTCTTCAATAAAGTGTGTACCTGCAATTGATACATGTAACTAGGCTATGCGTTGAAATACTGAAAAATAGTGATATTTAAACTTGTATTGTATTGCTTCATTCAATCTATACATTTATACATATAAGTTTTTATTCAAATCTATCTCAGATTTTCAAAAGGATGCTAATTTATTTCAAATGCTAAGTATTTTTAATTGAAAAAATACACGAATTAAATCTTTTATGTAGTAATTCCACTCAGGTATGGGTACTCATTACTTATTAATGTTGATACTTATGGCATTGTATGTAATAATGTTATTGTTAAGTATATTATGTTGCTGTATGCCAAATAATGAGCACATTTGTAAGCATTAATGTCATTTTGATGAAGTGCAGAAGTTATATAGATATCTAAAAGAATTACAAAACTCTCTTCGTTTAGTATATCATACATAAATATATTTCCTCGAAATAATTGCACTACAGTTTTAAGATACGAAAAGTAGAATTGTAAAAGGTAAAAAACTGTTCAATGGAATAAGCAGGCAATTGAATTTGTCTGTGCTCTGGCTTTGATTGTGAGAATAATCTCCTTTATTCAGAATTCAATGTCCATTGCAGACTAAAAAGGCTTTATCTGTATATTTGAATTATCCTGTTGTTGCCTATTAAAATTATTAGGATATCGTATCGTCCGTATTATTGGTAGATATGGGAAGGACGAGGACGGAACGGGATTGACGTGTTATGCCAACTAGACAAGAGCAAACCGCATACTTCCTGGTATGCTATAAAGTCAGGCTTGGCTTCATTCTCCCCGGTTCTCCGAATTTCAAAGCACCCATATATTAAACTACTTTACAATGAACTAAAATATTATAAAATATCTGAATACATATAGGCAGTAATACATATAAAGGATATAATAACGGCTGTAAATTGCCTATTGCCTCCGACATGATGGTAATTGTGTTCTAATGGTTATTATTCCCTTTCTGTTTCAGTTTCAACTTCTACTTACAAAACTCACAATTATATATAACATAATGTTACATAAAGATACAGTAGGGAGTAGGAGCTTCTAAATATGAAAAGGGAAAACTGTAGCAAATATATTTCCCTTCCCCTTATTTTGACTCCTGCCCGTACGATTAGTATTTACTGTATATTGTATACTATAATTATATGTTAGGTCGGTTCCATGACCGATATAGCGAAGTTAATACAAAGTACAAATTACTACACGTAGATTCAATTCAACATCAACATGAAAATCGACAGCATCTCAAACTTGTAATAATGTAAACTGACAAATGCAGCTCTGTAGCTTAGAATTAGCTTTAGCTCGGCCCAAACCATATAGAACACTAATACTAGTATAGAAGTACGTGTAAGTAAATGCGTAGATAACATACGCCGTAAACGTAAACGTAACATAAGATTACATGTTATTCAGTCAAGTCGTCATCCATCCTGTCCTGGTCCTGTCTGTCCTTTGAAATATTGTTTGTGGTTTCTCTGCCTACGCAAAGTTCTATCTATCATTTCATTTCACCTCCGATTCCTGTATGTATTACATTTCAAATCCCGTTTTATCTTAATGCAATACAAATGCTTTTAGAATATTTATCCTGCGTCCTGTATCTGTCTGCTTCATTTATTTTTAATCCATTTCTTTATTACTGCGTTATGGATCGAATTTTATGAAAGGAAAGACGTATACACTTGTACAAATGGCAAAAATTTTATGTACTGTTATTAGTTACATGGCTTAGTAGTGGTAGTGGTAAGATATAATGTATGTTTATGAAATTTTGAAAAAAATACTTCGCAAGTTTAGGTTTACAATACAGAATGTTACTGTCGTGTGAAACTATTGTAATAATTACCTACACAGAGTAATTAGTAAGCATTTTAATGAAAAGGAATAGATAGATACCTGTTTAAGGCGTTTAGACGCAAAAATATAATTGTACTAAATAAATAATGTTGGTATGAATAATACGTACGTACTATAGTAGTACAATGTATAGCCTTAATTTACTTAAACAAGAAATTGGGCTAAAGTGTTTAGTATATTATTATAGTTTGTTTTCCGAAAAATTTAGTCATTTATTATTATAGTTTGTGACATATTGACTCTTTAATTGTTTTACAGAGGTGCCAAATGCCATTAATTTCGGACACCCAACGGAATCCAGTTGGACCTATACAACGGGATCGGGAGGATTCACAAATTTTGCACAGTCAGCATATTCTGATATTAATCCAGTGACTGATCCAAGTTTTACAACAGGTACGTTAAAACCCTTTTGGCAATGTTGCGTATAAATATTTGAATTGCATTTCATTAATTCTAAACTGTACTGATACTATAATATCTATACTAATTACTAATCATACAAGTTTTAGAAAGATTTGCAAACAATTGTCCGTAGTTTTCGTAATACTATGTACATAAGTAATATGTATAAGCTCAGTATACAAGAGTAAAGATAGCACCAGCGAAACTCAAAATTCAGTATATAAAATATGAATACGTAGAAAATAAATTCCTTTGTTGTCCTGAGTTATGATTTGCTGACTGCAAATTCCAAGTCATATAAACGAAACATACAGACACATAAGCGTGTTGCAAGAATGATATGTAAAAGACAAATGAGGGTAAATCGAACTATTTCTTTACTATATGTACTTTGCATAACATGGATTGTTAGACAGTATCTTGTTTCTCGACGAAATTATCTCGATGCTTACAAATAAATATACGCTACAAAAATACCTGCACAGCACAGCATTATAAGAATTCATAGGAAAGCTACGCAGGATTCTTATTTTTATCCACATACACAACATATACAGAGGAGAGGATTATTTAGAGGTGCATGAAGTAAAATGATACGGTTGATCTGTTTTTGTTTTTTCTGTTTGGATGAATAACTTCAACTGAATCATCTTAGATATTCTTATAGTATTTAGCATACACACAGTTAGAAACACTCTACACTCTACACGCTGCTATGCAATCTAATCTTCAATCCCATTTATTGGGAGTACATTTTAATCCACACTACAGTTTTCTACAAAGTAGAGGAATTTTTCGTTTATATTACCTATATAAGTGAGCACTTTGAAGAATAATATAGCTAAACACACTCATTTACTGTATAATATGTATTTATTATGTAGCAAAGTAGCATAGGTAAGAACATAATGTTCACACACACTGCATTAAATGTCGTTTGTCAACGGAAGATGTACTTAGTATAGGAAATTAAAATAAAAACAATAAACGTATGTCTATTGCTATACTAAATACATGCATATGCATTGTAAATGGATACACGCACTTCTAGAAGAAGTGATTTTATCTTTACTACAGATTGCTTACGTTTTTTAAGTATGTAGATGATTTGTACGGCTAGTGAACTTAAAGGGGATCACAGATCTTATTCATCAGATCAGATCAATTCAGATCAGTTGAGAATCAGATTTGGATGAGTAGACATTAGTTAGTTAGTGTTTGTGAAGGCCACCCAAGCAGATGGGCTTTACTTCACGTCAAACCTCCCATCCATCAAAATCAACACCTTAAGTCGAGCAAGTTACTAATAATGCTTCAACTGCCGCATCAACCTATCTTTAAAGGGTTCAAGTGTGTTCAACCGTTCAACTGACTGTGTGCATGCAGGGCACTACCTAGGAATCAGGTAGAAGGTGTGTAGGTAGGGATGCAGATGTAGAATATAAGTCGTAATGCAAGTGCACCCTTACAATCTTACTATTTACTATTACAATTATAATATCTGTATAGATAAATACGTATCAACTTACTCTACTTATGTAATTTGATATAATTGGGAGAGACAGAGTTGAATTGAATGGATACCCTTCCAGAACTAGTCTACAATTAATTTCTTATACAATTAGGATCGCATTATTTATTTACCTATGTATTTTAGCTTCAGGTACAATAAAAATTAAAGCTTACTGTAATTAGCAGGTTTTAAACAGTAACTCCCCCCATTAGAATGAGTTCTCTTTGTTTTTAATATGACATAATGAACAAAATCGAATTTACTAAGATGGGTTTGGACGAATTATCAAACTGCTCTCTTTACTAATTGAGAAAAATAACATCATGAAGAAAATATTCTTGGGGCAATGGATTAATCCAGTTTATCAGTTTATTTAAATTATAAGGTAGGATTAGGGATTGGAGAATTTTTTTATTTTTGACTTGTTACTCATTCTTGTTTATAAGTTTATTTTGTAAGATTGCAGTGTGCGTAATTTCATTTGATGTTTAGTATGACTGTGCCTAATGAAAATAGACAGCAGCTATGATTTTGAGACAAAGGAAAGAGTTAAATACAGAATGAAAGTAGAAGAAAGTGTTTGAACTTGATTTGAATAGACGTTTATAGTTTATGCTACAGGTACAAGTATATGTTTCAGTTTTGTTTGCTTTTGCTTATGAAATACTTACATAATTTGACACTACTCTTTGTACAGATGCATATTATGGAAATATCATATAGGATTACCTGCTTAGGATGCATCTACAGTGTAAACTAAATGTAAAGTGATTTAGTAGTTTACTTATTGTTAGTTTTCTTGCAGCTGCATTGTATTACATTTGGTGTTAAATATGTATTTTATGTACATTCTTACAAAGCAAATCCTTATAGAATTGTTTTTAGAATTTTTATATCCAGAAATGAATACGTAATGAAGTGATCTTGTTGAAAAATTATCGTATATATTGTAGGTAATTGAATTTATGAGTTGCTGGAGGATGTTTTATATCGTAGCCTGTTATATAGGTTTACTGGTAGTTTATTTGCTAATTTACTATGTAAGACAAGACAGGAGAGTTAGTCAAGCCGTGTCAAATCAGATCAGATCAAAAAGAGAACTGGTTGTAGTTCGATACTGAATCAAACAAAAGAAATAGGTCAGACAACTTTTTATGTACTGATATAATGTGATCCGATTCTGACGATTTAGGTATTGAAAAGAAATCTTGTGGCCTAAGTTCCTATTACAAAATATAAGAAGTTCAATTTTATATTTATATATCACATATTATGTAGGTGGATTACAGTTTCGCAGGGCGTGTTGTTTATAACTATAATCACATCCTCTTAATAACGATAAAATTATTGCCTTTGCTAATGTGTACTAGTAAACTGAAGCAATTTTTGTAAAAGATGAGAAGAAAGGAATAATTATTATGTTCCGTAATTGCATAGAAAGTTTACGTGCACATTATTGTACAATAATGAAAAATGCAATACACATACTTACGATAAGCATTTCAGGAATATTTGGTTTCGAAAGTATTGTCATATAGAGTTTTAAAACCCGGGATTTTGTTTAGAGTAGCATTTATGAGCATACTTACAGATATTTCAGTTTGTTAAGTACTAATTAAGACATAAGTAGAGCAAAACAAATCTTTGCTGAATTTTTCCATTTTGTCGTAAGTTTTTAAAATAATTTAAATTGAAAATTGTTCACAGGTTTGTTAACGAGCGACCCCCTGACAGCGGATTATTTCGGAGGTCACCAAGGGACAACTTACCATCATATGACGCCCTCAAGCCCATCGTCCCACCATGTCCACCATTCTCATCCGCACAGTCACACTATAAATTCCCATTCACATCACCACCAGCACCATGCCCACCAATTTTACCACAGCGCCTCGACCTACTACAACAACGCCACTGCCTCTGCCTACACGACCCCGGCACTTATGGCAGCGGGTCACTACGGCGGCTCTTCTTTAGGCCCCGGGACTAATTCTACAGTCACAGCCGCCTCATCTCTATATTCCTCAAGTCCTTCTGGGATCGGCAGTGGCGGTTCAGGTGGGGCCGTAAGTGGCAGTTCCAGTGGTGGAGGGATGATCCCCCTAATTGACAAGTCCGACTTGACAATTACGATGTACACTCCGACCAACGCCCTATCCTCCATGTCCAACAACAATCATCAACACTCAAGTATTAGCGGTAACAATAACGCTGCTCTTGCGGCTCTAATGGACCCGAGATCTCATAGCAATCAATTAGCTCTGTCAATTCATGGACAACATCCCCATAGCATGGACCAGCAAGATACTGATGACCAACAACAACAGCAGCAGCAACAACAGCAACAGCATCAACAACAACAGAGTGCCAACGACCAAAACGCTGTCGCTGTTTCCACTTCCAATTTACATCTGAGCGCTGGAATCGTCAGCTCCGGCACCAATGGACACTCTCATAGTCACAGTCACCAAATGTCCGACTCTGTCGGCACGAGGGGACAGAATCCAAATGCTCCTGGAGACAGTTTACCAGTTTGGCGTCCCTATTAGAAAATCTCAATATACATTTTAGTATCTACAGGAAAATGAATTACTCTACAAGTAAGATTGTTGCAGAAATTTGGCACATTTTCTGCGCAAAACCATTCGGAGTCTACAAATAAAAATAATTAGAATTCGATCTGCAAATTCCACCCACAAGAAAAATGTACATGGACATCTGCATCTTAAATCTGCGTTTCTGAAGATTTCTATAAGGAATTTCCACTTTGGAATTTCCAATTGTAATGCAAATGTAAATTAAGTTTAAAAACATTTACATATCACTTAAAAATTATAAGATATTGCTTAAGAGAAGTTTTCTTGTATTGCAAAGAAAACAGGAGAAGAGTCTCCGTCAGTGATTTGTTGATTACTACTAAAATTAGTAATTTAGGTACACATCGTACAATGAGTTGTGTGACATGTAAGAAGAGGACTTTAGATTTAAGGAAGTCCTGCCCCTTAATCCTTTTCTTAAATGAAATTGGAATTTGTAATTAACAGATTTTTTAATTTGTGTTGTGTTATATAATTTTTATTTGCAATTACCATGCTATCTCATTTAACATTAATTTTATTCAGGTGAACAGCTAAACCAAAACCAAACCATTTAGCTATCTGTTCCTGAAATAATTGCAAACAGTTATTTTATATATATTAATTTTACTATCAGTAATTTGCAAAATGTAGCATAGTATATTTAAGTATATATACAATAGAAGGTGAGTACAGATGTAAATTGCTGTATTCGTTTGTTAAAAGTTTATGTATATGAAATTACATGGAGTACAGTTTACAGTGTAATATGAATCTCTATACCGTAATTACCTCTTTGTAAGAAGGTTGCAGTGTATATGTATGTCGTATGAAGTATAAGTATTACTAAACAGTAGTAGAATAAATAATGAAGTAATTATTAATTAGGGTAGTAAATATAATGAAATATTATGTCGACTGTTATGTATGTTTTGCTCATTTTCTCAACGCGCATCATCAGTCTGATGGATTATTTAAAATAGTTAAGTAGTATACGTAATTTGGAATCTGTTCCCAATATTATTTTCTACAATTAATAACATTTAGCAGTAATTATAACAAATAATTAACATTTCTCTGTTACACTAGCTTACCTCCATTCCTACATTTATAATACATACATGTTAGTCAGAGTGAGCGTCAAGACTAAAATGATGTAGTACATAGATTCAGTTCTGTTTTTTGTCATTTTTCTCCAACACGTCACCTCATACCCGGTATAAAGTTCCTAAACTTGTAATTTATGTTTTCAACTGCCTGTTATTTATGTCAATGTATCAGTAGTATTCTTTATTTATTATATCTGCTAGCTCATTCTTAGTAATAAATTATCCAGTAGTAGATTATTATTAGTTTAGTAGTATTAGTAGTATGTATAATTATTATGCCATGGGAAAGCTGTCATGTTAATTCTTTCTAGAAACTTTCGTCAATAAACATGTTCATTTGTATAGAATTATTGTTTAAAATGCTTTGGCTCTCATTTTGCATATTTACGCATATTTAACATTCGTCATCTTTGTTAATTTGAGTCCATGGATTCGTATGAGCATTTGGTAAAAAATTGCTAAGCATGCAAAGACAAAAATTATCAAAATATACCCATTTTTCTTTGATTTCCTTTTGGAAGAATCACCTACATATTTTAATACATGCAAATAATTAATGAACAGATAAAATTACAGGAGATTCCAAAATTAGTAATTTTCCTATGAGAAAGGATTTATCAATGTAATTCATATAAATGTAAAATACAAATTAGGTACTTGCTTACGTAACATTATCTTTTATACTATACTGCAAAAACTCAGGTATAAAAATATAATTTATACTTCTGTGATTGTAAATTTTATGTAGAAGACATCGTGGAAAACACGTAGGTATCAGTATGCATTGTTCTTTATCTGTATCCATGTAAATATCTATGTAGTTGTAATGTAATGTAATGTAATGTATGTAGTATTTGATTAGGAGTGAAGAAGCCTGGTCATTTTTATGCAGTTCACTTAATGATGATTTAATGTCTCGTAGTTACAGAGGCTGTCTACTTATTGCTCCATAAAGATGAGAATTATGGTCTATCAAAATCATCTGGGAGAGGCTTGGAGTCATAATGTTCATTTTGTTGACTGTGGGGAGTAAAGTACCAGTATACTTACATTTTTCCTATGTATAGTACACCTTCGTACCTTACAATATACTTACCTATACTTAATCACTACCATTTTCAGATGCATGCTTACACTTTACCCATATATAATATTTATATATATGAAACAACGAGGTAAAAAAGTAACCGTGGAAAAGCGAACCACCTTACCACACCAAAAGTTTATTCCAAGTAAGTAATCTCATATTTTACAAATGGGTATAAGTTTTTACCTGGTCCTAGTTTCTACGTAAACCATCATATCATGTGCCTTGGATTCCCCTATGCGTATTTTCTTTGTAGCATCTACGAACTTCATTCATACCAACTTTTATACTACACTCATGAATAACACAGCCCCAATACCTCTCGTAAAGCGTAATCTTAGAGCTTCTACTGCTTACTGCCTCTGTCTGTGAGAAAGGGCATCATTTAATGAAGCAATACCTAAATACCAGATCACCGGGCATACAAAGTATACACTACACTATTTTGTATTTTTGTAGGTACCTACTAATATAAAGGTTCAACAATTTGACGATAAATATTCCATGGTAAGTAAATAGCAAGCAAATGGGTAGGTCAATTTTTTTTAAATATTTTTCATATTTGCATCGAAGTACTTAATTCTTCGTAGTGCTACTCTCCATGAATTCGAATGAGACGAATATCTGATCTGATTTGCTTACGTCTTTGCATGTATATTAAATTACTGTATATAGACTTACACTTTTTGCATGATTAAATAAACCATAGCTATAGTAGAGCTAATAAATTACGTAAATACTGATTACTGATAGTTGTCAGGTTTGTTGGTGAAATAATCATATCATATTATTTATTATACATGCAATATTTGCACATTTAATAGTAATTACTACCGGAAACCTGGATAAAGTTATTGCATAATATTAGCACAAACCAATCCCAACTGCTTGCATTGCAGCCTACAAATTTTTGAGACTGTATTACATATTGTGTTGCGGACTGGAGGAGAAAATATTAAACGAATAGTGTAAGATAGTTCTTTAATGCCCACAATTAAACCTTCTACCTTCATATAATGCTAATTTAGCCTTAATAACAGTTCACAGGCATATTATCTTTAATACAAATGAATGAAATGAAGTCTTTATTGACAATAAGCTCGATAAACCGAGCATCTGGTATAAGGCAAACTCTACACAAATTATGAACCTACATACAAACTTTATGTGTGCAGCAGCAGATACATGTAAAATACAATATTCATCGTTAGTTATTGATATTGAGGTTGAGATCCTAGTGATTGTGGTATTTCCTGATGCATTTACGGCTAACCTATCTATAGGTAAACAAAAAATTAATTGGTGCATGAAAACATAAGGATATATCTTATCCCATAAGGGATAAGATATGATTTTAAGAACTGATGAATAATAGTATATAAATATTGTGCATATAGTGGAGTCTGAAATCCTTGAGGACATGTCCGTTTGCAGAATACTTACATATTTCACTGACATTTTAGTGGCACTAAAGGTGGCCTTGATATGGACAATACGAGACTAGGGAAACTAATGTAAACTTCTGGTCCTAATTCAACCCGCATTTGGCAAAATTTTAAAACTCCGAAACTCACTAAAAATTAAAACAATTAATTTTGGCCTGCATATGTCCTATTTTTGTTGAACTATTTTTGTGGACGAAAATTATTGATTCATAAATGCGGGTTGAATGAGGACAAGAAGTTTACATTCATTTCCTCAGTCTCGCATTGTCCCTATCAAGCGAAGTCTAGAAAGTTATATCGTGCAAGCAAAGTGTAATAACCAAAGTGTTGGAAAGCTAGGTACAATATTATGGCAATTCACCCTGCTATTTGATTTTAGTCCCTTATGTACATACAATGTATACGGAAATGGGATGACCCGGATGACTGTAATGTATCTACCTGGAAAAAATATGATGAATGCAATTTAGTATGCATTAGGGAAAGAATGAGTGTAAATGTAAGCAACACCCTTCAATGAAAGCTGCGGTTGACCCCGGTGGGTCAACGTAGGTCAAATATAGTGGTTTACCACACATACATACAACCTTTTACTCGTATGTACACTACTTAACAGCAAACAATGATAATGGTGAATCATTATCTTACATGACATTTTGCAACTGACAACGTTGTCATAAATATATTGTAAGGATTTCTCTTAACATAAATACGCATCTACATATTCTACATGAATGAGTTAGCAACAGCCGTAACACTGTAAGTATCTCTATTCAAAAAGACAATGATGGCAATTATCTGTAAATGTGAAATAGGGAAGCTGAAACGAAATAAACAATTTACAATTCAATTCGTTATTTGTCACACATTTTAATGTTGTCTCCAATCTCCCAACATATAATCGTACATGCAATTCGTTGACTTATTTCTAAAACTATATTTCATAAATTACATATTTTTGGAGTCACGTCACATTGCCCGCAGCATAATAAAAGTATTTTGAGTAAAACTAACACATACAAAAATTATCTGCCTTCTTTTATGAAGGCAAAATCCCACCCACACATTAGTTCTAGTAAAGTAAAAGTACGTCAAAATGGACAATTTTCCATTTTAAATATATTTAATAGTATACTCTTCTGATGAGTGTTATTAACTAAGTTACATGTAATAAATAATACAGATATTAATTTATAGTACAACAAATGTATGCCAAACAAACGTACAGATGGGATGAGATGACGACTGCACGGAGTTCACATCGACTATAGACTACTTGCTATTAATTATTGTTATTTAAGTTTAGTACTTAGTACATACGTAATGCTAACTTAAACACAATTTACCTAACTATCTAACTCTACCTAACTAACATTTTATATTTTAAGTTGATATTAATACAATACAACACCTAATCCAAATAATGGCACGACGTGCACACGGAATAATTTTAAGATTCAGACTTCGATTGGAACAGTCAAACTATAGCTATTACAATTAATTATTATGACAATAGTCAATAGTAGATTTGTTTCCCTGTACTTTACTTAATCCTAAGTTTACCAATTATGATGGATTGGATTTTATAGTAACATTAGGATTTGCAATTTACATAACAATACTGCGGCATTGTTTGTTTTGCAAGTAGAAATATCAATGTGAAAAATGTCCAGTCATTGATGTAAACTAAATGCATTTTACTTTAGATACATAAAATATTTGTGGACCATCAAGTGTAATCGTAAACACCTGGTATGTTATATATCTGACATCTGACATCTGACCTTTGACGTCTATTTCGTGTTAATGTACAGCATCAGTAGTACCACAACTTTGCCTCCAACAATATGTCAATGTCAATATCATCTTCCCTTTCCTCACTACACACATTTTTTGCATTTACAATTAGTTTTCTAACAAGTAAGCACTTTACGCACATTAATCTTTTGCTGCCGCTTCAGGTGAGCTTCCAGGAGTATCATCCTCAGGATCATCCTTACTGTGCTCGTGAAGTAATACATACTCCCGTGAGCTATATCCAAATTTTAGTACATCTTTCTCAAATAATTCAACGTATCGCTTCGGATCGACCCTGTCGCCATTGACGTACGTCCCGTTGGAACTTTCTAAATCCAGAACATATGGCTTGATTCGTCGTCCTTTAGAACCATCCGGTCTTACGTATGGCATAAGTCTAAATTGAATAACGGCATGCTGCTTTGAACAAGATGGGTGATCGATTGGAATATCTGCAATTTTTCTCTCCCGTCCAAGTAAATATGCGCTTTGTCTGTGGATATACATAGTTGGCAATGCTTCTTGGTCTTTGAATGGATAAAGTCGCCATCGGATCCTAAGGGGTTTTCTTGCTTCAGGAGGTTCGCTGTATTTTATAACTACTCCTCTAAAAGAATTTGTATCTTCTGTCAGTTTTCCAGAGAGACCGAAATTTGGCTTTTCTTTTTCTTTCTTGGAACCATCGTCTTCGCCACCGTCACCGTCACCTCCATCTCCACCACCACTAATAGCTACTTTACGCTCTGCCTCTTCCTGTTCGCGTTTGACTGCAGCTGTTCGAGACATCTCACTGTTAGGATTAAAGAAGTTGGACCAATCTTTTTCTCGAACGGGATCGCTCTGGTTTGGAGCTGGACGAGCAGGAGGACCATCATTGTCAAACCTGGATCTTCGACCGGAATTTGAGTTTTGGTGATTATTATGATGCCTACCGGTGTCTCTGCCGTTGTCGCTTCGTGTTGGACTCCTGAAATTGCAAATTAAATTATACATCCGTTATGAGAAAATCAAAATCTTTGCATCTCGTAAAATTACAAAGTGCATTATTTGTTATTAGTCTTGCAAGTTGTAGAACCCCTTGTTTGTTAAGCGTCTGTAATTACAAGTTATTTGCTAGATTCTAAAAATTGCAGAATCATTTACCAAACTTCTTCAAATACAAATTACGCACAAGATTCAGTAGATTATAAAAATTGTAGAATTATTTCTGATAATGCAAGCTATTTGCTAGATCCTAAAAATTGCAATCATGGTAATTATCATTATTTCATTGGACTCTAAAAAGTGTAGAAATCAGAATTGGTTATAAAACTGTAATTACAAAGTATTTAGGCTTTAAAAATTGTAGAATTAATACTAAACCCCTGAAATTACAAATTGGTAATTAGATTCTAAAAAATTGCAATCGTGTACAATACTCCTGTAATTGTAAATTATTTAATAGATTCTAAATTAGGTAGAATCGGTTACTAAACTTCTGTAATTACAAATTACATCGTATTCGTTGGATTCTACAAGGATTCTACAAAGTGTGCTTACTAAACTCCTGTAATTATAAAATATTCGTTGGATTCCACAAGGATTCGATAAAGTGTCAATTTGGTCAAAGTGTACTTGCAAAACTCTTGTGATCACAAATTATTCACTAGATTCTGTAGACAAGGATATCGTACTTACTACATGTACATGTACAAATACTAATAATTGTTGTATGTTGTATCATTTTCTTAACTGAATTCAAAAGCAAACTACTTATTATGTGCTTGTTTAGAATGACTTAACAAAACTATTTGACTTTTCTGACCTGCTTCTACTTCTTGGTTCCGTTTTCACAACCGTTCTTTCTGCTCTATTTTGATTTCTTGAGGCAGATCTTGAATTATGATTATTATGCTCTCCTCGATCCCTGCTGTCACTCTCCCGTTCCCGAGTTCTTCCTCCATGACCTCTATCTTTGTGGCGATTAAGAGTATAACTTCGATTTTCATAACGATGACTTCCTTCCTGTTCAAACTCATGAATTACGTGACTTCTTCGTCCAGATCTCGATGTGTCTGCATTACTATTACTTTTACGATTTCTTCTGCTCTCATCTTCACTTACAGGCTCATCCTTTACTCGAACATTTTTCCAGTCTGGAAAGTTAAATATTCGTTGCTATTACATGACATTTACATATAGAAATGATGTTCCCCCAATAACTATAACGTGACACAAATTAAATGTATATTCCCTACTGTATATAAGATTTAAAATATTTTGAATGTAGAGCAATTAAAAACGGACTTACTTTGTTGGTTATCTAAATTATTTCGGTCCCTGGGTCGATTAGGGCTTCGACTTCTACTCCGGCGGTGACTCTTGTGTTTGCTACTGCTGCTACTCATTTTTGTACTCAATTTTATAATCCAAGCGTCAAAAATAGTTTAACTAATAACGATGAGGAAGCTACAAAACATATGACCTACTAATTGAAATTAACAAAACTCTTTCATAAATGGAAGATTGAATAGCAGAGCAGCAGCACTCAAAGTGAAAATAGTTCATATGTTTGAATTTAAATTACGTGCTCTGCACTATATCACATGCTAGGAACTCAATTCCAGTTTTAGTTGGTTGTTGATGAATGAACGAAGTTCAAATAACGAGAGCAGTAGATTCAGTGCTATTAGCACGTGAGCTCAATGTCAATGTCAATTTTGTGACAAAATCTTAGTAACAAGATCCAATCCAATTTCTTGTTTACTATGTTTACAGTCAAAATTTTCAAAACTCTTATTGCTATTTTACACTTCACGGGTCACTCCACTCTACTGGTAATTTGC